>JXCR01101676.1:1210-12140 GCA_002079205.1 Phalaenopsis hybrid cultivar
TGAATCTCATATATATATATATATATATATATATATATATATATATATAGCTTTAACATACATATTTTCTATATTTTTCTGTTTTCTTATTTTAGACAGATTTAGTTTAGAGATTCATCAATAGTACTTGTCACTTCTTGAGGATTAGAGAGCTTTTCCCACTACTCTATTAGTGTAACAATATTGACAAACTTGTATAGATAATTGAAGGAGGCAACTAAGCATATGAGGATTGATATAGAGGGCGTCTAAACTTATAATATGCTTGGTTTTGGGAGAGATTCTACATAGGCAAAAACACACTTAGAGTATTTTATCATACATACATTGATGAGAGTAGTAAAGTGTTTTTCTCAGTTCTTTTTAGCATCTCAGAGTCAGCTTTTCTGTTTATGTGCCTTTGTATAATTCCCCTATTTGAATAAGTCTCCTTTCCGACTCATATAAATGATTTGAAGAGATGAGGAATTGAATACAAAAGGACATACGACAACAAATAGGCAAATAATTAAAAAGAAAAGAGACGGAAGACTTATATATGGGTAATCATCGTGTGATAGGTCAAGAGTATACACCCAAAAAAAGATCGGATTGAAATACCTCGAAATATGACATTCATGAAGAGAATCTCTATATAAGTCACCAGTAATCAAAAAATCAAAAAGAACATTTTTGTCTAAGCTCAAGAGTCTCCCAGAGGGGTGTATCCCTACTGGTTAATTGCATGTTGGTGGATACTTTTGATAAAAGGGGTTTTGCTTTTATTTTCATGGTTATGGGGAAATAGGTCCATAATGGGTGGTTATTTTATCTGTGAAAGTCCCAATGCTTCAAAGCTTAAGTTAAACTATCAGACAGAGAGTGAGTCTCTTACATCTCGAATTGGTAGCGGTTCCTCGACTTATGGAGCTTATGAAATAACCACACTCATTTTGATGGGGTATATCTCTATGAGTAAAAGCACGTTTAGGTCATAAGGGAAGATATCAATGAAGTCAAAAAAACAAAAATGGCGCAACAAAGGTAGTCAAAGTTGGGAGGAGTAGTCCTAAGAGGTAGATGTAGCTAGGTCGGGGGTAACACAAACTCGTCATCTCAAACCACTAGGACTTTAAGTTTTCCCAATCATGAATGTAGTCAACCAAACATGTTTTGAGTTCCCTGGTCATTAATAAGTGAATTGTGCCGTCCACGGGGGATCTCGAGAGCCTTAAGGTTCGAGGAACAAAACTCTAACCTATGAGGTGGGACTTATACCTGCTTAAATAACGAGGATGCCTCAAGAAATAGAGAGGAATGGTGGTTCAACTACAAAGCTGGAAACACTCTAAACAAAAGGATTTACACATCGCTTGGGTCGGGGAGTCATTTGACACTCTAGGTGCATTAGACAATCTCCTATGTAAAAAGTTATGTTGGGTCAATCAAGTTGGAGAAGCACATGGGCTTCTTTTCATGACATGTAAATATGATGCAATTATAAAACATAATCCTAAGCATGGTGGCTCTATTAGATATGACTGGGTGTAGGTCCATGCATGTCATCGGTTTTAAAACCCGTCTGAAGGCCATGTAGAAAGTAAATTTAGAAGTCATGAATCTTTTAATTCTAAAATTTTGATTATCTTAATCTTTTATTATTAGGGTTTATAATAGAAGGAATTGTAATTTTATGGTCCTTACTGAACCTAGATTATGTATTTCATGAGCTCCCAGATGCACAGAAATAAACAATAGAAACAGTCCAAGCATGCTGACATTCAAAAGAAAGCACTCCAAAAATATATATAAATGAGGCCAAAATCCCGCTGGGTCGGCAACATATCCCAGGAAAAAAAATAAAAACGGTCTAACTTCGCATATACATGTCGGTCTTAAGTCAATGCAAGAATGTAAAATTCAGACTTAAGGTATGGGGCACGAGCTGCCACTTCTGGTCCTCGTCATGCGGTTCCGAGGTAGATGATCGAAACTCGTGCCCGTACTTTATTTCTGTTACAAACTCATTCTAAGACTCTGTCAAATACATTACAACAACAACAACAAAGCCTTAATCCCACTATGTGACCTGCATGAAAACAATGCATGAAAAAAAAGAACTTGACCTGCATGAAAACAACATTAGCGAGGAAAGTCATACTATGCATATAACTAGTTGTGCCTTATAAGCGGGGGAGCAATATAACACCCTCAAGCAAATGTGTTATAAGTCATTACATGCTCCCCCATAAAGGTATTTGTGTGGGTGTGTATAAGTAGACACGACTCTCTACAGAAGAACACCATACTATACATACTACCATGCATGTCAATCACACTAGCACACCAAAAAACAAAAGGTGACACATGGCTAGCACAAGTAACAAAACACAGAACAATAGCTAGAGGTGTCCAAAAATACTATATAGTACCCTAAATCCTAACCTATCACACCATTTAATGATAAGTGTCCTAACAGAGTGTAAGGTGAGTCTCCGGGTATGTATGACTTTGACGGGGTCGCCGCACCGACCCCATCCTGAAGATCCAAGGGATCTAAAGGGTGTCACCCAGAATGGATTTTTAAAAGGGGTTGGCCTCACATATGATCTATTTTGCTACCTTCATAGTTTTAAAATTACTCGATGTAGTAAGTAGGAAATATATTTTTGTAATATTTTAGTTCATTAAATGTGGACCCGTAATATGCAAGGTTGACACGAGTTAGATCCCTTGAATTCTTAACATAATCATACTCGTATAAATCCCAATGACTTAACTCATATTGCTCACCAGGATCAACTTGACAAGTAATGCTTGTTAAGACATTGCAACCGACACAAGAACCACTCTCCTATCGAGCTTGACTCACTATCCATACAAGCATGCAAATGCAAATAGTTCAATGACATAAGTGATGACCAAAAGTATGTTGTGAAGGCAGTGACTCAGAAAGAGATGGGCATGTCATGACAACTACCCGAAAATGATATGCTGAGGAGGCAATCATCTAAAGAGATGGGTGTGTCGTGGTGACAGCGACCCGAAAAGGGTATGCCAGTGAGGTAGTGACCAAAAGGGATGAGCATGTCATGGTGACAACGACCTTATTAGGGTATGACGGTGAGGTAGTGACCCAAAGGAAATGGTATGTCGTGGTGGTGGTGACACACCTTAAAATTACTTACTTTTATATTTACATTTTTATGCTCATTTTTAAAGATATTAAGCTTTAATGAAATGTATTTAATGTGTTTTTGATTTCAGATACAGTAAATAGAGTTTAAGAGCAAAAGAACTAAAAATGGAGCAAAATAAGGTCAAATGGAACTAAGGAACAAAAATTGACTTGGTGCCTAGACGCCAGGTTGTTAATTCAGGTTTCTAGAAGTCAGACGCTTAGGTGCCAAAAACGGTTTGGATTTTTTGACATTGAATTTGGATGAATTTTGAAGATTTGTTTGAAGTGGCTGGTCGAAAAATGTTTTTGTTAGAGAGCTTTTCGTGGGTGACTTGAGTCTTAGTGTGTGGCGTGTGGGTTTGCGAGTGAGAGTCTTTTTAGAGTCTATTTTGTGTGTTTATTGGATTAAGAAGACAACAAATGAACTTCAAAGGATTTGCTTGGGAAAAAGTTTAAGACCAGTACCTTGTATTTTTATTTAAGTTTTGTTTTATTGTGTAAACTTAGAGTTTAATATAATTCATGTTTTGTTATTTTATTTCTATGAATGTTGAGTGGGTTTTCTTTTTTTTTATTCTCGCAATTAAAAGTAATCATGTGTAGGATTAAACTTATTTAAAATTTCTCTTATTCCATATTTTTGATGATTCATTTACATCTTCAATTTGACCAATTAAAATGTTAAAATTTATTATGAATCTTTAATGACCCGGGAGGGTTATGTGTTCCACAATTAGAAAAAATCACATTACTTTCATGAGTGAGAAGGTAATTCATGTGCTCAAATAGATAAGGATATATGTTTGATGGGCGTAGAATTGGTGTTTTTAGGGTGACAGACCAGATTTTTGCCAATTTAGTCTAGAGTTTGGAACCTTAGAACTTGTTTGTTCTATAAAGAGGGCACAGTGAGTAATCTGGAAGTGAGAGGCTAGACCTACCAAGCATAACCTGAGAGAATTTTAAACTTTACTTTAGATCAGACAATGTTTTTTATGCACTCGAGAGAGGGTAAAAAATAAGATTGCTCCTTGTCGGCACTAAAAAGTTGGGAGTTGTGAAGTTATCGGCTTCTAGGATGAATATCCCGACACCCGTTTTAATTTAATTTAATATATATAATTTGGAAAAAAATAATATTTTGGATTTTGAAAAATACAAAGCCGGACCGATCTCATATCCTCAGTAGTTTAAATAAACGAGTCTAATACCGCAAGTAATGTATTCATCCCGAAGTATAGCCACACCATTTACTGGTAATGCTCGATTAAATAAACTAAAGATTGTATGACATCCGTTAAGTCTTCGAAACCATTTTTTATTATAAGTCAACAAGTTCCCCTATTTAATATGAAAGATTAAATAGAGTTTATATTAAGCTGGGTTCATAAATGCTTCATATAAGAGCAAGCTCTTATATTTAATTACATTCTAGACAACCGAAATCACCTAAGAAAACTCTCGATAAAAATCAGGAGATATTATCTTCAAGGATTTCAAAGAGATATGACTTTTCAACGAGATCGGACAAAGAGGTGTGGAAGGGGAGTGACTCAAATTTAGAACATTTTATTTTGGAATCCAAAGGAGGAAGAACTAGGGGATGTCATAGATTCTGAGGAGAACCTTGATGACTTCCCAAACGATCTTACTATTTGGCTTCCATTTTGGGGATTAGAATTATTGGATGTTTAATCATGCCAATTTTATTAATTAGAATTTACATTCATGTAAAACGATCACACGAATAGCCTGGAAGATGTGGAGATTTAGATCGTAACAAACGACAACCTCGGAATCCTAACACGAATTAGAGCTTATATTGTATAACAGAACCATACAAAGACCTAAAGATAAGTGAGGATTTATGTCGCATAAGCAAACAACCTCAAAGTTCTATGGATTTGTTGTTTAATTCTAAAGAGAAGATATGTTGTTGTAGATCCTCTTGCTGTAGAATGCTGCCCACAGGAAAGCTCCAAGCTCCTCGATAAAGTAGCAGGTTTTAGTTTTAGAAATGTCAATTGAGGAGATGATAAAAATATCATGTTTTAGAAGTCACATTTTCTAGTGTGTCAGGTCATGATGAAAAATAAATTATTTTCTAAGGTTATAGTTATTTAAATTTTATGGGGGATATTAAAGTTGATTAGAGCGACACCGGTTAGGATCCTACGATTTCCTTGTTCCGACACCACTATTTTCTTTCAGATTCACTTAGTCCAAATGAATTTACTAAACTCAACTTAATGAGTTTCATACTTTCATTTAGACAGTGGGAAGTCTCGTTAGCAACCGCAGGTTACCTCCTCTGAGGTATTCCCAATCATCCGATAGAGACATTTTAATTTAGTTGCAATTTTTGTTTTTTTTTAATGTTGTTTGTGATTAAATTTTAAGTTTTTGTATATTTTGAATGTTGTAGCGATGAATTTTATCTTGTTTAATTTTTTTAAAAGTTTTTGTTTTGGTTCCAGTTTTGTGGCTATCCTAAAAGTTTTAGTTTTGACATGCAGGGTGACATTGTTGTTTAACATGCAAGTTCATGAGTAGGAGAAGTACAGTAAAGAAAGTGTAGGAAAAGAAGATGCTGTAAACTATAATAGCATACCCGCCGAGTCTTCTCGTTCCTCCACCTAAAAGTTCAGTACTTGCAAGGCTTATGTATATAGTTTTGCAGGAATTAAAGCATGCTTGTAGAAAAAGAATAGGAAGTACAAGTTCAAGGTGTGTCTACCAGATCCTATGTCATATCTTAAAGCGTATTGATGATTTCTCAAGCAAGACATAATGAGTTTAATCATACTTCAAGATATCCAAAGGAGTATGAGAAGATTCTAAGGGACTAGGCCCCAGGCATCTCACAATCCCTTGAAAAGTCCCGAGTTTATTCAAACTCATTATGTTGCTTAATAATTCATCCTTATCATACCCTTATGCTCAATGAACTGATGTTCTAGCCAACCCTAAGGATGGGGCAATTATACTTGATGTTTTATTTATAAATTATATAGTTAAAGACCTTTAGGGGCAATTTTGTTTAATTAAGGAGCTTAGCACTTTGATTTTAAAGATGGGCTTGTAGTGTTTTAAAAGTTTTAAATTAGTTATAGATTATTTTCTAGATCTCATTAAACAAAATTTTGATTAAGCCAAGTTCTATACCAAGCCCTTAAAAACTTAATGGGCATATTTCTAATTTTAGAAAAGAAGATTTAAATGTTTATACCTTTAATCCTTATCATGAATTATAAGTCATTTCAAAACCATTAATTGAGGCTTTAAAATCAGTGAGTTATAATCTTCCAAAAATAAAACCTCTCACCTTAGCATCTTTTTTTTAATTTAACTATTCTTTCAAGTTTCATCAATGTTAAGGAAATTACAAATTTATCATTTAGAAGACCAAAGTGAGGTTGATTACTACCATTCATCCCTTTCATATTTTAGTCATCAAAACATATCAATTAAGATTATTTGTTGCCCATTTAGCCCTTTGGTTAAGCCTAAATATTAATTAAGTCTTAAATTCCAAAATTACCCTTTTGCCCCTAAAACCCTAATACCCTATAATTCATTAAATGAAACTCAAATCACTTGAAAGTTTTAAGTTACCCCATTCATGGGTTAATTAAAGAATTAGAGGAGAAAATGTGATTTTTCTGAATTTATTTTACTTTATAGTTATTTCTAATACAAAAATAGACATTTTTCAATCAAAATTTAATAACTTATTTAAAAACAAAATCTCTATCCTTAAAAATTTATTGGAGGTTCACCTAGGTTAGAGGACCACTTGGACCAATTTTCATGATTTTTAGAGGTTTAATTTAATTATTAGGATTATTTATTTATTTTGAGCATTAATTAAATATAAAATTTTGTGTGACTAGAAAATTAAGTTTTATTTTTTTTTAAATCTTTCTGAGTCCAGGGAACTCAAAGAAAAAAATTTCATATTTTAGTGATTTATATTTTAATTATTGGAATTACTTTAGTGAGAAATTAGAGAAAATTCATTTTAAGCCTTTAGAAATTAATATATTGACTTCAAAAATTAGAAAAATTATTTTAATTGGTTCTAGGTGATCAGCAAGTCAAATGTGACATTTTAGTGTGTTTTTTACATTTTTTCTAATTTTATAAATTTTAATTAACATTTAATTATTTAAATACCAAAAAATAGCTCAAAAACGAAATATTTATTTTAATTCCAATTTTATTTTCTTAGGTTCCTCTGGTCATATAAAGCTCCCAAAACTAATTTGGTAATTTTTTGAGTTTTATTTTAGTTATTATAATTATTTTAATGCAAAAAATGTGATTTCACTTGATTAATTCATTTGACTAGTCAAATTAACTCCAATTGACCTGAGTTTTTTATGAGAAACACCTCTAACATTAAATCACAGTGGAGAATGATTTTTGTGTTATTTACATTTATAATCACTCCAAATTAATGTTATTTCATTTTTTAGTGTTGGTGATAATTAAGATTATTTTTAATGAGTTAAACCAAGTTTATATTTTTTCTAAGATTCTCTGATCACAGCGAATCTATCAAAACAAATTATGTATTTTTCGGATGAGTATTTTAATTTTTATAATTTTTTTACCAAACAGGGACCATTAACTTGAAAATTAAATATCTCTAGGTAGAGATGCCCCATGGTGTTATGCCATGGTGAAATGTCCATGTGAATGGAGAATCCAAATAAGAAAAATACTATTTAATTAATTAAAATAATACATGCATCAAAAAAATATGAAATCATTTCCACATTGTTCTCCTCTGTTCACTGAGCAAGAGAGTATTTTTATTTTATTTTTGTGATTTTTCTACACGAAGATATGCATTTTTGTAGTTATGGTGTTTAAATAAATAGAAAAAAGCCCCTAATTTTGTACTTATCCTACTCATCCTCGTACGCGTCGAACACATGCGTGTCGCCGCGGGATTGGGCGCTGCCATCTGAGTCAGCCTCCCCATTCACAAACCGAACTACTGTCCGACTGCATCAGGGCCCTCCATTCGATACATGCTCCATCAGACTGTCCTCTGACACATTCCCAAATGAGCTAACCTGCGAGTCGTCCACATTTAAACCCTAATATCTCTCTTGATACTTAACCAAATTAAGTGTAGTTTGTTCTTATAGACTCGTCTTGACTAGCAGAACATATCTATACGGTTGAACAAGTATTAAATCAAGTCTATAAGCATGAAAAATTGAATGAAGCTCGATACCTTTGAACAAGAGGTGTGGCCTTGATTGGGTGCTTCCAAAAGCTTGCCTTGAGCCCAAAGAGCTCCTAGATGAAGCCTCAAGCAATGGTGAAATGCCTAGACCTAAATTCGACCAAGGTTGATTTGGGGTGTTGATCAAAGTCCACTCTTGGGTGGTCTGGTGATGGGGCTTTTGTGGGGGATCTTCCTCTCTCACTGTGGGAATGGTGTGGATGCAATTAATTTTAATTTGGGGGAGTTTTGTGGGGTGTCCTGTTTCGGCCTTGAATTTGAGCTCTAAAATTAAGCTCAGGCAGTGGGCTTGAGTGGCTAAGGATGAGGGAATTGAACTCAAGTGGTCTTAAGGAAGCTTTAGAAGCAATTTGGCAGAGTCTCCCCAATGAATTTCAAGCTCTCTTGGTTAGGCCATGGAGGGTGAGTTTAAATAGAGGGGGAATGAGAAACCATCAAGGGAAATTGGTGGGTGCTTGGGGTTGCTTATGTTGATGCCAACAATGTGCAAAAAACCAATTGCGATGAGACAACTTGGATGAGTTTAATTTTGAGTTTTCCTAGGTGTAGCTTTTGGACATGGCTTTTCCGGCCGTCTAGGTGGCTGGCCGGCCATGCTCAGGTCACCATCTGACTCAGGGAGGTTAGGGCTTGGGTTTGGTGAAGTCAATTGGGGTTGGCCATGTGTAAAGGTATAAGATTGAAATAGTATGGGGAAAGAGCTATTTTGAGTCAATTTGGGTCAAAACATGGTTTGGGGTTGGACTCAATCACCAAGGCTGGTTTGGGTGCTGAGGGAAATCGGATGATTCAACTTAATCATCATGGTGAGGTCTCTATCCAAGGATATTTAGCTAATAATGAGTTAGAGTGATTCATGAGAGGGGTTAAGAGAATCTTAAGGATATTTGAAAGTGGCTTGGCCTCTTGCCATTAATAGCTTGATGATGTGGCATGACTCTCATGTCTTACCTATGGCTTGGGAGTCGCTTCATGGATTTTCATTGGCTTGGCTAATTTTCAAGGGAAGGGATTTTTGAATTTGTGGGGCATTTTGGTGTAGTTTGTCATGCAGCATTTTTTAGAATAATTTGATCATGAATTTAGGACTTAGAAAATGATTTTGATTAAATGGATGATGGGGGGGAAAATTTGTCATGTGGGCTTTTGGATTTGGGCCTTTTTGAATGACTTAAAGATTTGGGCTTTTAAGATTAAAATTGAATTTGGGCTAAAATTTGGGCTAATGGAATGTTGAGTTTGGTGTAGGGAGATTTCGTGAATGATTTGGAAGAATTTCAAGTGATTTTAAATTGAATTGGGGGGCTAATTTAGTGGATTTAAGAATATGGCCAAAATTAGGGTTTTTTGATTTGGGTGAAATTGGGCTTGCAATTAGATCAAATTGAGTCTGTAATTTGCTTAGATTAGGATTATGGATATTGAATTTTGGTTTAGAATTGAAATTGGATATGGTTGGGGTCAATTGGGCTAAGACTGAGGCTAATTTTAAGAAAATTGGGTCTTTAAGGGCAAATTGGGGATTTTGGTCAAATTGGATCAATGTGATGGTAAGAAATTGAAATTGGGAATATTTAGGATGATTTTGAAATTTTTGGGAATTTTTAGAATTTTGGGTTAAGAGGGGCATTTTGGTAATTTTTGACAAATTTGGTGGTATTTTGGGAATTTGGTGATTTTGACGAATTTTGGTCAATTTAGGTAGTGGTGAGTGGTTTGAGATGATTTTTGGGCAAATTTGGGTAATTTTGGGAGTTTTGGCAAAAATTAAGACTGTAGGAGTATTTTGGCAATTTGGTGATTTTGGGCTAGAATGAACAAGTAAGCCATGAAGCCATGCCAAACTAATAGAAGTCATATGAGAACTCATTTTGGATGCTCAATATGTTGTTTCTAACCCTCTTAGTCAAAGACTAGGGGTATAGGTTCATTCATATGAGCTTTCTAAAAGGAATCATGAGATCAAATCAAGGGGTCTTAGGGCAAGAAAGTTTCGTGTGTGCAAGCCATTTCAACCATCACCAGACCACCTAAGGTTAGTCCTATGGTCTGACCATCCTATGGAAGACTCCTCCTGAGTTCCCCCATACTGAACTCACCTACTAAGTGTTAGAGGTTAGGACCAATATGTGGAACTTCAAGTTTAGTAGAGAAGAATTTGGAATTTCTAATTGTGAGAGTTCCTTTTCTAGTCTTCTAGGAATAGTCAACGGGAAAATTTTATTGCTAGACCCTAGGCTACTAAAGAGGGAAAAACTAGACCTCAACAAAAAATGAAGTCAACACTCCTATTTGACACAACTGCATTTTAACTTTTAAACATTTGATTCCTACACTGATTATAATCTATTTGCAAGGGGAAGAAATTTTCGCATAATTTAGACTCTTTTTCATAAAACTAGTTTAGGAACACATTATTTTCTTTAAGCTCTGAATATGATTTTGTAGGAATTTAGTAACTTCTTTATATTTATATATATATATATATATATATATATATATATATATAT
>JXCR01101676.1:12682-57618 GCA_002079205.1 Phalaenopsis hybrid cultivar
ATATATATATATATATATATATATATATACTTGCTACCAATTTCTAAGATAATTGTTTGTAGTTTGAATTAAGTTTTCTATGTTAATAAAAAGAGTTTCAACTTTCCATTGAGATCGATACTGGGAGTTCTAAAGAAAATTTCATATTATTTAAAATGATATGTATACTTGTGCAGTACCCATAGTGTATAAATTATTAATCAAATTTTAAATCATTTAACATATCATTTTTTACGTACTAGTCGCTAAATATAAATCAGGTCAAGTTTGTCAGGCAACGACCCGAAAGGCTATGCTGAAGAGGCAGTGACTCAAAGAAATGGGCATGCTATGGCGGCAGCGATCCGAAGAGAGTATGTCAAGACAACAATGACTCGAGGGAATGAGTATGCAGTGGTGGCAGCAGCTCGAAGTGGGTATGTCAAGGAGGCAGAATGTGCAGCTCAAGAAAATGATAATGATCGCACAAACAATCACATACATGGTATAATGTTTATTTAAAACTTGCATTAATCAGGCAAGCATACAAATTCACATACACAACATGCAATGATGTAAGTGGTTGGTGAGCCAAATCCGGGCATTCGATAGAACCAAAGTGCTCCAAATGAGGCACAAGTGGTGTCAATTAGTCCAGGATGATCGATCGAGCCAGAAATGATGTCAATTGGGTCGGGATAACCGAACAAGTGGTGTCAATCGGTCTGAGATGACTTATTGAGGTACTAGTGTTGCCGACCGCGAGTGATGTCGATCTGTATGGGATGATCGATTAAGGCACAAGTGATTTCGATCAGTTAAAGACGACCAACTAAGGCATAAATGGTGTCAATCAGTTCCAAAAGACCGATCGAGGCACAAGTGATATCAATCAGCCTGAGAGATTGATCGAGCATAAGTAGTGCCGACCAGTCTGGGATGACCGATCAAGGCACAAGTGTAAGTGTAAGGTGCTCCATACAAGGCTCACATGACACAATCCAAAGCAAATGACCGTATACGATAGTGAGCCACACTCGTGTTAACAATCTCACATAGGAAACCTTGGGTTCAGTGCTTGGATGTACAATATAGCCGCCTTTTGCTTTAGGAGGCAAATGGGGAGTTTCTCCACGAATTTTCAAGAGGGAAACTCTCCACACTATCGTGAAATGGGCTAGCTACAAAACTTTTTTCAATTTCACGACGCGTCAAGGCTTTGCAAAGTGAGCTAGCTACAAAACTTTTTTCACTTTGCAAAACCCAACCTCCCAATTTCTTCAAGAAAAATTGGGGAAGCCAAAATAAGGGGAGAAATAGGCTCCAACCCGCTGAGATTTTGTGCTATGGCTCAAAACAAGGGGACACTTGGCTCTATGGAGGTGTTTGCCCATGCATGAAAAACCCTAACCAAAAGGCTCACTCTAGGAAGACTAACGATCCATCACATAAGCATGTGGCCACGCTGGCTAACGCAAGCCAATACACGCTTCCCGTGTGGTGGATCAAACCCACACACCTAACACAACTAAAACATAGGGCTAACTATGAACAGGAATGTAGGAGGGGAAAATCTCACCACCACAGAGTTTGCTCGATGTCCACCAGAGTTTAGGAAGAAGCTCTCCAAGAAGGAAGGAGAGAAGATCATAAATCTATTCCCTAAGTGGTGAATAAGCTCTTCTTGCTGGAGAGATAGTCAGAGTTCACCAGATTTGCCTTCTCTCAAGTTAGGATGACACTTTCCTAGCTGTGCTCCTCGAAAGCTTCTCCAGAGAAGATGGCCGCACACAAGTAGATGGGGTGGATAAATGACCAACCTCAAGCTCACCTCTCTCAAGAAAACCCCCAAGTTTCAAAGCCTCAAGGAAGAAGAAGATCTCTCAATGAGAAGGAGCAATGAAGAGGAAGAAGGTGGAAAGGATGAAGAAGAAGAGGTGGAGGAAGGAGAAAACCCCAGCTCTCACCCGACTTCCGTGGTTGAAATTTCGTTCAACCAAGATGGGGAAGGTGCTGCTTTGTTAAGCCAACTGAACACCCTCCATAATGATCAAAAGGCCTCCAATAGATGCCCAAGAAGCTTCTAAAGGCGAGGGCAAAAGGGTCCTTTTGCAACCCCCTTTGAGAGTTCCCAGACGCCTCTTGACATTTCGACAGCTTACAATGTCAAAACGACATACAAAATCATAAAAAATAGTACCTGTAGGGTAGTTGACGTCTAGGTGCCAAGGCTCTGGTTTGGGCGACTTGACACCAGAATGAGTGGCGCCTAGGTGCCAAGCTCTCGGGAAAATTTGGTTTTTTTGGCCTGTTTGAGCGCCTTGGTGCCCCATTTTTCGGCGCCTAGGAGTCGAGTCTGTGCCAAAGATTCAAATTACTTGTGAGACCTCTGAAGACTTGGGCTTGACAATCTGGAAAGGTATTTTAGGAGCATGGGCCCATGGGGGCGACATTGAGGTGCCGATCTAGCCCGAAACTCTAATATTCACCGAGAATGCTTGGTGAAACATTTCTTTCGATTTGGAAGAATGGGAGACTCCATGTGAGTAAAATATAGTCCAATAAATTCAAAATGAAGTATTTTGGTTGGTCATTAGCTAGAGAAATTAATGCCAACGGTCATCTTAAACCGAAGCGCGGTTAGGCTGCCTCGAACCCTAATTTTCTTGTAGCACACATAGGTGGACTCCGTGACTTTCTATGGACGTGTGGTGACTTCTAATCATTAAATTATGCACCAACCACATCTCTTGTCTCAGATAGGCCTCCCAAAAGTAATTTCCCCGGGTATGATTGAATTGCCACCAAATCAAGTTGCATGCCCTGAACATGTGCCTGAAGGTCCCGGGTGGGTGTTTTGAGCTACCAAATGCTACTAACAAGTCATAGACCATCTTGATCCATGCATGTGGACACCCTATACTAGTGATATAAAAAATTGATGCGAACCGAGTGTAATCATGTTTTTGAAAACTCATGTTAAATATTAATTTGCATATTTCTTATACCAATAGGTTATGATAGTTGTACGATGGTGCAAGTGAAATGAACCTCATATTCATGAGCAACTAATAAGCCATTTATGAGTATAAAAGGATGAGTTCGATGGATTGTTGTAGAGTTTATTTTTTATATTCATTTAGTTACATGTATTTATGTGTGTTTATTATCTTCATTTTTTGTTATAGGTTATTTAGCTTTCGAATGGCCACCAACGATATGCATTGTAGACTTATGCACTATCTGAGCTGCTATTTAAGCGCAAAAGTGCCTTTGTTAATCTTGTGTCATGCAGATGGCACTTATCAGAGAGAGTTGTATGAAAATTTAGATAGGAAGTTAAAGTTGATATAAAGCTAATGGAAGCAAGTTTCCAGCATGTTGATGACTGGGAAAAGAGTGGTGTTGCTACTAATAATACATTGTGATTAGAGATGACAAAGAGGTATACAATATTGCATAGGATGACTCAAGTGTTAATTTGGAGATAACACTTACTCTAGGCATGTGGTGGTATCAATCATGAACTACCTTGTACTTGTCTATAACTTCTGTAGAGGCTCTAGACATGTATTACCTAAGGTTCTCCATCAAATGGGCAGGGAATTCGATAACTTTCTTTAAGCTAAAACTTGTTAGGTCATCTTTTGAATCACTTAATAATTTTAACTTAATCTAATTTTGTAGTGCAAATTCATTATAAAGACATCATATATATTTTAGTTTTTTTTTATGGTGACAATGGTAGTTTGAGATAGACAATGATTAATAAACTCAATGAGCTATGTAACCCAATGCAATAATCAGTCTACTTATTGAATGCATCACATAAAGATGTCTGTACAAGTAAGTGCAGAGCTCTATTGATGAGTTAGGTTTACTCCAAATCTTCCACCTATATTACTTCCATATAACATCCATGACATGGTTAACATACTATTTGTAGAAGAGAGATTCACAGGGGAGCATCCATGGACAATCATTATTAATACCTTTAATATTTTTTGGTTCAAGACAATCTTTGGTAACAAAAGATAACTGTCCTTCCATCTCATTGTATGAGGGACAGTTCTGGATGCCCATTACCATACCAATAGCTTATGAATAACAGTTTTGTGGTGAGCAATATTGTAGGAGCAACTCAGCTAATGTCATATTATGTGTCAAAATCCATGGTAATAGAACATGAGAATATGCATGAGGATTTACTGTAGTAGCACAATCACTTACATCACAAACTACAACGTGCTCTATATTATGACACCATTGACAATGGAACAATATTGTCAAGATAGTGTAGTTGGTGACAGTAGATCATACCTGTATATTGTATTAGAGATGTTTGATGCACTTTTGTATTTCTTTTCCTTTGATATTTGAGATGTACTAGATCAACTTTATTATATGAAAGTTTTATTATATATTATGATTTTTTTTAGAAAGTGAATTCTCTTCATTTAATTATATAAGCATTATGTTATAATTTACAAATTAGTAATATTTAGATTAGGTTTTATTTTTTTAATTTTTTTTATATTTCTCAAGGGAATATGCAAAAATTTGTTTCAATCTAAAATCATATCTTCAAAAATTTTTTAAAAATTCCTCAAAAAAATGTGATAACTGATTTTTTTTTTAACTCGAAGGACAAACTCTTTTTATAAATTACTTTTTTTTTTAATTTCTCAATGTCATTTATTTTATAAATTTATTAATTAAAAATACACACCGATAAATATTTTAGATAATGATTTTTTTTAAAAAATTTTAAATGGGGTATGTAAATTATTTCTTGACCAAAAAATTTTTATGAAGAAAAAAAAAAACTACCCAAACATTTATCAAAACTAATTAACCTTTTTTTAAAAAAAAATCGTTTTATAATTATCACTAATTAAAGTGACAACGCCGTTTTAAATGACGATAATATTAGTTTCAAAATTTTTTTAATAAATGCTGATTAATTAATCTAATATTCTATTTTGTTGATTTTAAAAATTTGTTATGCAAAATTTAGATCACATATCATGAATTATTCGTTAAGCGCATAGATCTTACTACTAAGGCTGTCAATTTGGCTCGTTGTTCGTGAGCAGCTCGTGTTCGGCTCGTTAAGCAACTAACGAACGAGACGAACACGACCAACAGTTTGTTCACTTGTGTTCGGCTCGAAATGACTCAAAAAAAATTATATAACTTTTTATATAACAATATATTACATATATTATTTATATAATAATATTTTATATATATTTATATCTAAGTTTAAATGATAACATCTCATGTGATAATGTGGTTAGTGTCTTCTTTTGTATAAATTTGATCCAAGTTCGAATCTCACACTTTACATCTATTTTTCTCAATTTTAGTTTAACGAGCCAATTTTGAGCCGAACACGAACACACGGTTCAGGAGCCGATTTCGAACACGAGCCGATTTCGAACACGAGCTGATTTCGAACGAACCGTACACGAGCCAAGCCTGAGCTCGCTCAAGCTCGGCTCATTTACAGCCCTACTTACTATTTCGATTGAACTTTTAACATTTTCCGAAAAATAATAAAAAATTCTGCTAGAATAATTGAAATATTCATTTATTATTAAAAATTATCTTGTAAAATTAATAATCTATCATTTTACAAGTTTTGAAAGGAAAAATAGTATGAGAATATTCAATAATTTGCCATAAGAGTTTTAAAATTTATTATGATTAAATTCGTATATCTGCTCTGATTTCAGAAAGCCATTTTAAGTATGTAAATTAAATCCGTACATCTCACAGCAGAAAAAATTTCCATACATAAGACGTAGCATACGTAATGGAGGTATATTCGAGTTATATCGACATTATATTCGCATTATATCTCCTGTAATCTCAACATAACTTCTATGTAACTTATAAATATGTGAAAATAGAAGCACGAAATTTATTTATAAGTTGAGATAAGATACAGAAAAATTACAAAAAGGTTACGTCCACGTTAACATGATATAAATATCCTCAGAATTGCGGGTACATTCATCCTCCCGGCAATCATGCATTCACCACCCTCACAAAAACATAAAATAGTTAACAACCCCTAAATTTAAATATTGACAACAGTCGCCATCGCCACTGGTTTATAATTCTTTACATGAAAAACTTTTAAATTACACCAAGCGCCGCGGGAGGAAAGACCTGAAGCAACTGAAAAGGAGAGCTAAAGAGCCGCCTCTCCTACTTTTCCATCAACTTTTCCTTCGAACAATCGATGCCGATTTTCGCTCAATACTCGCTTGCTCTCCGGCCATTCTCCGGCGCTCCACCGAGGGCTCTCATTTTTCGATCTCCTGTAAGTGATCAGCTTGCTTTCTTGCCATGCCACGGCGAACCTTTGCCGCAAGTATCGGCGATAGCCGCGGGTCTTCATGGAGGAATCGGCAGGGTTAGGTCTATTGTTCCGTGTGAGAATTTTCTTAAACGGGAACGAAAGCTGGAGGGGGTCTTCGCTGTCGGTGCCAGCGCGGTACCGGATGCGGCTCCCAATGAGCGACCCGTCGGTCTGGTACAGACGGTCAAGCTTGTGGTTCTGATTGTGCTCTGGTACATCTTCAACATATTTTTCAATATCTATAACAAGCAGGTAACATGAATGGAATTGGTTNAGTCTTCACTGTCGGTGCCAGCGCGGTACCGAATGCGGCTCCCAATGAGCGACCCGTCGGCCTGGTACAGACGGTCGAGCTTGTGGTTCTAATTGTGCTCTGGTACATCTTCAACATATTTTTCAATATCTATAACAAGCAGGTAACATGAATGGAATTGGTTTGCGGAGCATTTGTTTCTTCTTGCTCTTCTTCTTGGACTATTAAATATGGTTTATTTTTTTGTATGATTTTTTCACTTTTAAACAAGTTAGATTGATTCAACCATAAAATGAACATGGATTCTTCTGGATAATAATCTGCATTAGTTTGTTATGTTATTGTGATGTCTATTTCATTCTGGTAATGTTCTTGTGGGTTGGTTTGTTTGTCGTGTGAATTCTTATGTAGCCTGGCTCAATCCGTAGTCTCATTTTCTTTTATCTTTACATATATAATTTGATACTTTAGTTTGGTTCTGATTTTGGTTCAAAATCATATAAAGAATTCCTTACAGAAAATTGAACTTTGAACGGTTTATCTCCTAATTTTGTATAGAGATTTGTATTCTGCTGAACAGAAGTCCTTATCGGGGATAGATATTTATGAATGCATCTATCAATCTGAAGATCCGAGGTAGAGACCGTTGCTTGTATAATTTACTTAAATGATTTTGCTTTTGTTTTGGTTATTGGTTGGACACGTCAATCTATCAATCTATTTCTGGTTTTCCTGCCTATATAGATAATGGTGGTGATGCTCCATCTGATGAAGTAGAATGTTTTTACATGGTATAGAAGACTCTATGTGGCATTCTATGGTGAGCAAAGTTGTCGGGGTTCCAAATACACACTTAAACTGGGATATCAACTAACAGATTGAATAATTGATTCCTTTTTGTTAGGTATACTTTGCATAAGTCAATTGGCTTGGTGGTTAGTTTAAGCTTAAGTGTCTAGAAAAGCTTTTTGATATTGGAACTAGTAGGAAAAACATTGGAAACAGAAAAATGAACTTTTATTAATTACTAGATGAAATAATACAAAACACAAATGACACAAGCAAGCACTTCTAAATTTATCCCAATGGGTGGTGGAGGTCGGTTAGAGGGATAGGGATGATTGGGAGGGGATAATGGCATCCACATGAGGTGGAATTTAGTGAAGGGAAGGCGCGGAACTGTATGAACAACAAGTGGGTGGTCGGTAGTGGTATTGTGGTGGTTGGGAGAAGCTAAAAGGAGTTTGGGAGGCGGGACAACAATAATAACCCGCGGGAAGGGAGAATGGCTGGGTGTCGGGGTGACGGAGGGAGAGTTCAGTGACTAAGGAGTGGGGAGAAGGTAAAAGGGAGGATACAATCACAACCTCAGAGATGATACAACCGAAGCACCGCCCCTCCTCGGATATAGCTCACAAAGGGGAATAGAACTCCACACAAGAATTTGAGAACAAACACAAACACTACTTACTCCCACACACACAAGGCCAACAATTTATAGACTCCCAAGGAACTTTTACACAAAAGAAAAGGGTAGGGAAGACGAGAAGGATCCAGAAAACCCTTTCCGAAATTTCTACATGTGCCGCCTCCTGGTTCGCGAAGGATCACGGGCATCTCTCCTACGAGACTTTGCAGATCTTCTAGCCTGCGGTATCGAAGCGCCCGGACTCAGGCGCTGATTTCAACACCCGCGTCACTTTTGTATTCTAAGTAGTTTATCCACAATATGTCTTAAAGTATTTACTTGGAAATAAAATCCGGTCAATTGATAACCTATGAAGCTTCTTCGCTTTTTTAGGTTATTGTAAATGAGATTGAAGAAAAACAACCTAAAATTAATTAAGTAAAGTCCAAACCAAACCATACTAAATTGGTTCCATAATTCTCACCAATGTACCTCAGTGGTTCAGTTTCAATTTATAATTTAGGGTGTTTGGTTTGGTTTGTTTCATTATAGCATCAAAGAATTGCTAGGTTTGAACCAACTCAGGCCGTTAACTCTCCTTAGCTTCATAGTTGCTTCTCTAGCATTTTTGAATTCTCTGTCAGAACTTTTGGAGCGTATAACATTTGTTTAGTGTTTATGGGTTTGCATTCAGTGGGGCCTGAGAATTTGTTTGAGAAATAACAACTTGAGAAAATTGAATGCATGCATTTTCTTTGAGAAAAAATAGAGGATGATCCGAAATTTTCTGTGTATTCTTACTTTTAACAAGAATAACATTATCTCTTGTGATTGACTTAGGCACCTACCGGAATATTTTGTTTTGCACAATAAACTCTAAAGTTCCCTTTTTGTCATAGAATTACTCTTCACTCATATTTTAGAACCAATGAGTAAATCCACTGTACTTAACCATAATTATATCCTGCCCTAACCTGCTTTTGCTCGTAATTTTGACACTTTCCAACCTTTTATTCTGTTTTTCAATCAGTGAAGTGTTTATTAGAAAAAAACCAATATGATAGATTTGCATGGTTCATTGTAATACTCACTTATATCGAATTGTCAGTAATTGTGTTTGCTTTTTTTATTTTTTTTGTAATTGCTTTTAGGACATGTTCCTTTGGGGTCATTATGTGACTTTTCCATTATTAATTTATAGTTTGATCATAGAATAACTAGCCTCTGAGAAAATTGAGCGTGTTTACAGATCTTGAAGGTCTATCCTTTCCCAGCGACCATCTCTGCATTTCAGTTTGCCTTTGGAAGCATCTTCATATTCATCATGTGGAGCACTAACGTTTGTAAAAGACCTAAGATATCTACTTCACAGGTATTTTCATGACAATAATAGACGCAGGGTTAATGAAATCACAACTGAATTATATATATGACTTGAGGATGATTTTAGCAGCTTTCAAAAATCCTTCTATTGGCTATTGCCCACACACTAGGCAATCTTTTTACTAACATGAGTCTGGGAAAGGTTGCTGTTTCTTTCACGCATACAGTTAAAGCGATGGAACCCTTTTTCTCCGTTCTGTTCTCTGCCTTGTTCCTAGGAGAGGTATTGTTCTAACTCAAGACTTTCCTTTCACAAATCAAAAGACAAATAGTATTTTTTTTAAGGAAGATTTACATACATACCACTTAATTGTTATGTACTTACATATCTAATACCTAAACTTTAATTGTTACATATATGCCATCTTACCTTTGCATAAAAAGGAGTGTTTCACTAGATCTAACCCAAATCACAATAGGAAAACTGAATATTATCACTTGAAGCAAATAAGCGGTTCAAATCAAACACACTTGAAAGGAAAATAAAAACACACGACGCACAAACTCACATTAGAGCGGATCCTGGGTGATGACGGTGACGGTTAGCGGGCCTGACGAGGTGGCAACAAGTTAGAGAAAGTGGTTTTTTGGTTGTGGATGAGGAGCTGCAGCGATTATGGATGACTGTAATAGCAGGGCAGCAAGGGACAACAGTCCAAACAGTAGCAATTTGCTGTTTGGGGCGGCTGGACAGCAGGAAAGCAGCAAAGGTGAGGCATTGCGGTAATATCAGCAAGTTGGAATGAGGGAAATAGCTGGTTGGGTGGTTGGAATAGCAGAATTAGCCAGGAACGACTGTTTCTAGGTAGCGTTAGCGAGTGGGAATGATGACGACAGTGAAAGGAAGGTGTGGGACTGCGGGGTAGTCAAAGGTGGACTTTCCTAGGGTTGCAGCAGTGAGGAGGATGGTTGGACGGCGAGGACTGCAGGAAGTGCAACAACAAGACTGATGTCGGGGCGGTTGCTACGGGAGGAGGGGGTGGCTGCGAAGCGAGAGGGATGCAAGAAGGGATAGGAAAGATAATCATTAACTCGGAAGAGATACAGTCGGAGCAACACTTAATCCCTCAGATACAACCCTCAAATGGAGAAACAGATGCCGACGGTTCTTTTACCCAACCTCACGCCAAAAACTGAAAAATTAAGAACAAGAATCGCATATATATGCTCTAAATAAATAGAATTGGATCCCCCCATGGAATTGAGGTGCCAATCCCTATTGGGAGAGCCAATTGGCCCTCCCTGGTATGGATCAGTTCGGTCAAGACGAAGGACATAGCAGGAAACACCCGCAGCTCCTTCTACGTCGTGCTTGTGACGTTATTGGCCTTTGCGACTTTATTTGCATGCCCACATCTTTATTCACGCGCCCTCATTAATCTCTCTGGGTTGGAGGAGCTTCGACCTCATTTGTCGAAGTTTTTTTCTCCTCATGGTAATCAAGTTTGCCTCACTGAAAGTATCAACAATGACAAAATCTCCTGACAAGTCAATCCTATAGACGTCATTCTACAATGCGTTTTGATAGAATAAATATGCATCCTTTTTTGGCACATCCTCAGCTGGAGCTGCATATAGATGTTTGTTCTAACAATGTAACTCTCGAGCCTGTAAGTCTGAAACATTCTTCTTCCGCTTCTTGTACCCAACAAAATATAGCTAATAAACAAATATGTGGAGAGAAATCAATTCTGAAATGAAATATGTGGCAGACTATTCCACTTCCACTAGTAACCACTCAGGAGAAACCTCTTCTTCTCACTGATAGGATAATGAAGAATTTTATTTTCCATCAAGCTCCTAAGATAATTTTCAAAACTGTGGTTTGTCCCTCTTGTCTGTATATTTAATTTTGGGTAAACTGATGGACTGAATCTAATATCTGAATATCCAGAAGTAACTCAAAATTTTCTCATCTTTGACGTGTTGGACCTTGTCGACTGCTTTATCTCGAAAATCATTTATTTCTAATTTAATGTATATATATGATTATAATTTTAAAAAATAATATTTTAATTTTGAAAAGTGAGACTGAGTGGATCTCACACATTTGATAGTTCAGGAGGCTGAGCGCAATACTACAAGTAGTACACTATCCCGAATGATATGCATACAATTTATTGGCAGACTTAACCACCTAAACTAAAAGATCTGTGACATCCGTTTGGTCTGCGAAACCTTTTTTATTTGCCGACAAGTTCCCCTATTTAACATGAAAAGTTAAATAAGGTCTATTTCATACTCGGTTCTTAAGTTCTCTGTAGGGGTAAATCCTTATAGTTACTTACATCTTAAATGACCGAAATCACTTAAGAAGAATCTCGATTAAGATCAGTGGTTTTGTCTTCAAGATTGCAAAGTTTAGGTTTCCAAGGATAAATATGAGGAAATCAAGGGAGAAAGACTCAAAATATGAACAGTTATTTTCAGGAGTCAATGGAGTGAAAGGTAGAGGATGTTATAGATCCAGTGGAAACCCCGATGACTTCCTGACTATCCTACGATCAGAACTTAACTCTAAAGAGACATCCCACACCTCGTCGTCATGGTTTCGATCGTCGCCCTCTGTCCACTTGCTTCCATGTTCCGCTTTCTAGAAAGACTACCTAATCTCCCTAATAGATTGATCATAAGTTTAGGGTTTTGGTGTATAAAGATGTACAATTATTGGGTCAATGGCTCGCTACGGGGTACCTCCTAAATCGGGTGTTCTACTGACCTCTAACTTAAAAGTCCCCTACAAGTCTTTAGAAGCAACATTAATTATAAAAGGGAACATACTATGGAACGCAGTAAACAGTAAACAGTAATATTACATGCATGAATTATGTGTATACACAGGAAAGCGTGCAGTAACAAAAGTAAACGCTGTAAATGTAAAACAAACTTGTACACCTGATAGGCCAACAATTCCTAAAAAGACTCGAGAAAAAGCGGTAGACGAACCACAGTAAATTGAAGAGAACCGTTGAAAACACAGAGAAAACTAGGAGAAAATCACAAGTGTTTTGCGAAGATTTTGATAAAATCGTAGGGAAACACACAAAAATCCGATTTCGATAAAATCGTGGGAAAGCACACAAAAATTCGAAGGAAGCAAACCGTAAGCATTCGGGTCGAGCTAGGCTCAGAATTAGGTATTCTCTAGGGACTCCGAAGGCAACTATCGGTCACCCGTATGTATAGAACCCGACATTCAACTATGAATGTGTCATACCATACCAACTTCGGTGGGTACTCCTTAGCCTAATGCCGACAATCGACAAGTGGACAATCAAATTTTGCTATTTAAAATTTATATTTTGGCACACATATATAGATTTCATACATAAAAGAAAAGTAGTATCAATTTTTGGCAGTCAAAATATTTTGAAAGTAACGTATTTGTTCATATCATTTTCTTTTTATTGAAAATATGATTATCCACAAGTCAATCGCACCGTTGGGGCTAAAACCACCAACAACCTAAAAAGGCAAGGGTGCTCTGCTAGTCTAGCGTCGGTGAATAATATCATCATCCTACGTTTCACCGGGCCTCGAAATTTGGTCCCGATATTGTAGGATGGAACATTATTCTGTTTTACCACCGAATGTCTTTATCATCAAAGCCTAATACCCTAAAATGACCGTTCAACTTACGACCTTGTTTGATTGTTTCACATATAACCATAGCTATACGAATGCACTTATGTTTCAGACATAAGCACGTAAAACCCAAACCAAGAAGCAAGCAAAATGTATCGAAAAGCAAGAAATGAAAAAGAAAGAAGGCACAATTCAAAAGGCTCCAAGCCACAACTAAACTTTCCCCAAATACCAAAAGGATTTTCCCCCCTTTTTTCTTCTTTTACTGTAATCAACCTGGCCCAAAGGATTAGATTCTGAATTCTCTCCCAACATTTAATAGATTGTTCCTCGAAAAGGGACATTTGAATTCTTCCAAGCATAAGGATTAAAGCATTTCATTTCATCAACTTTAAAGCATTCATGAGGTATGAGTCCAACGCAACATCAAGGAACCTTCCAACATTCAATAGACCGTTCATCGAAAAGGAACATCTGAATTCTTCCAAACATAAGGATTAAAATATTTCAATTCAGAAGGGTTAAAGCACTCAATTCCGCCTCAAACCAACAGATCCAACCAGTGACGTACAAACCCAACACAACACAAAGGAAAGATAAACAGGTGCTTACGGCCAGGGGCAGCAGGGGAGCTAACAACCCCAGCACAAACGTGGGAACTACCAACATGTGCACAAAGGAACCAATAGACACAAACAAAGGGCTCTCTGGTAAGAGCAGCAAGAGGAGCCAGCAAACCCAAACCGACAACCACAAGCTCATGGGTAGGAGCAGCCAAAGGGAATACCAACCCCAACCACATCCAGAAACTAGCAGGGGAGCCCAGTTCTAGGGGAAGCAGCAAGGGGGATAACCCAGCTCAAACTAAGCAAAAGAAACACAACAGGAAGGCTCACGACCAGGGGCAATCAGGGAATAAAACCAAGCCCAAAACAAGCTATTCAAAGCCTTAAAAACAAAAATTTTCATTCAACACATGTTTCAAATGAGGCAACAGTTATAAGGAGCAAAAAAACCAAACCCCAAACTATCTTCTCAAAGCACTAGAACATATTCCAACACCTATTCAGATAGGAGAAATAACAGGAAATAAAACCAAGCCCCAAAACTGACTGCTCAAAACACCAAAAGATTGTAGCATGCATTCAAACAGGAGCAACGACATAAGGAGCAAAACCGATACCTCAAAGATACCTCCTTTTCTTCTTTTCTTTTTTTGAAGGCTTATAGCTAGAGAAAATTAAACATGCCATCCAACATGTGTTTCGAACAAGAGAATAACAGAAAGCAGAGAAACGAAACTAAGCCATGAAGCAAGAGTTTCAGCAGCTCTCAAAATTAAATATCATCACCTGCATATGTTACAAAACAAAAGGGCAATAGTAGGGATCGAAACAAGGCCCCCAAATGAAACTTCAAAAAACCCTCCAGAATTAAATACCAACTTGTGCATGTATTTCGAACAGAGAGGGCTAGAACAGGCAATTAAACAAGGCCCAACATGCTCATTAGTATGCTAATGACTAACTGTAAATCCAGCATGAGGTACTGGTTAAAGTAAGCAAACTTTTCCACATCACATTTCTGATTTAACAGCATGTAGTATTTAGGCTAAAGATAATAGGGAATGCTAACCTTTCCAGCTAACTAAAAGCCCAACTACCAGCAGTGATTTAAGCACAAAATACCAACTGGAACTAACCACAAACAACTCCGGTTGAGCAGAGCAGAAAAAGAAAAGAGAGAAGAGGAGGGGAAGGAGGATACCTTGCTCGAATTCCTTTCAAACAACCAAAAGAAATCCAAAGAACCTCTCAAGCACTGAATCCACGAGCTCCCAATCGAGGAGGAAATTTCGACAGAGTCTCCCCAAAGCTCCAAAATTCATAACCTTCCACAGAGAACACCCTCACAGGGTTTTATAGGCGCAAGAAAAAAAGGAAGAGGGGCTCACGAAACTCAACTAGATGAAGCAAAATCCCCAGCCGAGGTCACAGAGGAAGGAACCATCGGGAAGGAGGAGAGTTTCCTCATTCGTGACCCAGGGAACAAACACAACCAGTCAACTTACTGCGAATGGGCTCCCGCGCAGCGAGACGAAGTAGAAGGCTTCATGAAGAGATGATTTCGGGCAGAGGATGTCGGGCGAGGAGTCAAAAGCACGGCTAGGGCTCCGCCTGGGCTAGCTCGCAACCGGGAAGAAGAGTGAGTTCAGTCGGATTCGGCTTGGGTTGCCAATGAGAGGAAAGAGCTGACAGGTCTGAGCGAGTTAGGGCTTTTAAGAAAATAAACCCCTCGCACGACTATATAATACAAATACTCCATAATATATATGATGTTTAAATTTACTCGATTTATGCACCTCTCGCTCGTGCACAAAACCCTATCGAAGTGGGAGTCCTTCCTAACTAAAGTCGACTTTTCGGATGCGCCTGCACTGTCTGTTTCGTCATCCGGGCTCGTCCGGACGACTTTGTCGACGATCGGGTCAAAAACACACAAATTCGAATTTCTTTAAAATAATTGCTTGTGATCAATCATAAAGCCTCCGACGAGTGCGAGAAACGTGAATCTCGATAATTGTGTGTGTTGATGTGTGCACTGTGGTATTCGTGCATTCTGCAAGCGAGCGGAGATCACAATAGGTTTTCCTAGAGTTTCAGATCCTAAGGGTACTCGATTCAAGTTTCGTCGCGCTAGTTTTAATCGACACAACTAAGCGTTGAGGATTTTAGAACCAGTCACATGAAACTGCGAGACGTCAAGAAGTAGCTCGAATTTCTAATTGGTGTGGGCCACAGGCTAGTTCTATAAGAGAGTCGGTAGTAAACCCTAAAGGCTAGATCCTAGGCTCTAAGAAGAGGAAGAGTTTTCACCAAAAAAAAGGTCAACAGACCTCTATCAGTAGGGGCAACTTTGGAGGTAGGCTATATATATTTGAAAAGTTTGAACTTTTTTTATTTTGAGTTGTCCTACACCTGAAATTGACTTTTCAAACTCATGAATATTTTTGTCATCAATGGTCAGTCTTGTTGATACTCCTCTCAACATCTGCAAAACGGTTGCTCAATGCATCACAATTTCATAGTCCTCACTATCTTCTAAAATAGTTATCGTTAACTCAGTGGAAGCTTTCTCCTGAGTTAAATTAAGATGGATGGAGTCTCTTCCTAGTTGGTAGGCAGCTGGTACTCCTCTCTATATTATCACTCTCTTTCATGTCTATTGTGTCATTGTCAATTTCTTCAACTATCTAATTCGTGAAAGTGATTGTTCTCCTGGTTTTGAAATCTAATTCAATATGTCCAAATCCATGACACTTTAAACATCTTCTGGTTGAGACAGATTTAAGAATAACAGTTCACTCCACCTTTTCTCTACTTTTAATCAGTTTCTTCTAAGAAGGGGTTGGCTTGGATGTTCCCCTGAGTGTCCTCTGATTCTAAGATCTTGGGTTTGAATCATGTCTCTAAGATGTAATAGTCGCCCGGTGATGTGGTCTCGACACTTTTGAAGCCAGGGTCTAAACATTCTATCTATAGTGAGCTGGTAAGCTCTGATGTTGCATCTCCTATTTTATCTTGAATCAGGTAGTGATCTTGTTTTTTTCTTCACACTGGCATATGTACTTCAAATTTAGTGCCAAAATAATTCTCTTCTTAACTTGTTGGCTGTTAGTTTCACCATTTTATCTAGTGGGATAGCTTGACACTTAAATACACATTCCAAAGTCTGGAGCCACTTAATAAACTCGTCTACATCCATGTGACTGTCAAAATATGACAAATCGACCTTTACTTCAAAATTATGGTTTAGATATTTCAAATCACATCTTCGAGATAGAGGTTCTTCATCATTGGAATCCGAATGTTGGATGAAACTTACTCCATTTTTTTGATCTAGCAAGTCACTGTTGTGCTTACGGGTGACCCATCCAGATTGACTCTTCTTGAAGGTTGCAAGCCTCTATCAAAGTTGGTGGGTTTCCCAATGCATATCCTCCCTAGAAATTTCTTGGACACCTCTTTGTAAATTTCTCATAAACGACATCATACATTTTACCTTGATTAGGCTTTTGACGATTATCTTCTTAGCGGTATGGCTAGGTTTTGGTTGTAGGTAGGTAAAAGGAGGCGTGTAAGGGTGATGTAGGTGAGAGA
Organism: Phalaenopsis hybrid cultivar; assembly: GCA_002079205.1. NCBI lineage: Eukaryota > Viridiplantae > Streptophyta > Magnoliopsida > Asparagales > Orchidaceae > Phalaenopsis > Phalaenopsis hybrid cultivar. Next base: position 29,821 of record JXCR01101676.1, read on the forward strand.
AAAATTTTAAGTGGAGATAGGGTTGGGTATTGGTGGATCTAGAAATCTTAGGATAGAATCAGGGTTATACTAACTTTGGTACTAAATGATACAGGAGTTAACCTAAGTCACAATAGGAAAAACAAATATTATTACTGGAAGTAAATAGACTGTTACGATAAAAAACATTTGAAAGGAAATATAACACACACGACACACAAACACGTTAGGTCAGATCCTAGGTGTGGTGGTGATGATTAGGGATCTTGGCGAGGTAGCGACAATGTAGGACGAGGGTTTTCAGGCTGTGGACGAGGAGTCGTAGAATTATGGGTGGCTGGAACAACTGGGCGATAAGGAACGACTGTTGATGAATAGACAACAGGAAAGTAGCAAAAAGATGTGTTGCAGTAATGACAACAAGCTAGAATGAGGGAAACAACTGGTTGAATGGCTCGAACAGTAGAAAACAACCAAGAACCGCTATTTTTGGGCGATGTTGGTGACTGAGAATGACGACGGTTGTGGTGGTGAAGGTCTGGGACTGTTGGTCAATCAAAGAAGGACTGTCTTGAGTCTGGGACAATGAGGAACTACAAGAAGAACAATAACAAGACTGTTGTCGAGGCCGCTACATCGAGCTGGAAGGTGTGATAGCAAAATGATAGAAATGTGGGAAGGGATAGGGAAGATAATGATAACCTCAAAAGAGAGACAATCGAAACACCACCCAATCCTTCAGATGCAACCCTTGAAGAGTGAAACGGATGCCGGTGGCTGTCCTGCAAGAACTCATGACAAAAAATTGAAATCCTAAAAATAAAAATCACATGTATAAGCCATAAATAATTAGGATTGAATTCCTCTATGGAAATGAGACATCAATCCCTGATCGACCCTCCCGAGTGTTACACCCTAACTGACCCCTCCTTAATGGTCGGCTAAGGTACAACAGAGGATAAATTGGTCAAACTAAATTCTCACTAACAGTTACCTTGACTTGCAGAATCAAGACTCAGTGGGTAACAAATTAATCTAAATAAATTGCCACAAATTTACTTGATTTATTTCTTTTCATAATTAATTCACATTCATATGTACTTGGAAGCATGAAAATCATATCATCAATATAGATGTACATACATAGCTGGTAAATCCAACGTAATAAAGGTGCGTGCCCAAAAGTTTGTACAAGATCCCAAAATTATAATATAAAAGCCATACAAATCACACTTGACTACTCTCCCCAACCCCGGTGCATCTTACACCTTTTTGTAAGTCAACAACATCGAAGGAACAACAACGAACTCAGTAAAATAATCAAGATTAAAATAAGATTTTGTAGATGGAAAAGAAACGTATATGCCCGTATATAATCCATGTACATGTCTACATCACATGACACAATATGCTATAGATGTATAAAACATGAAAAAACGTTGTATGTACTGTAGAAAATCATGGCTTATATAAAGCATGTATTTCATTCATTCATGAGTAATCATAAGCATATTCATAAGAGCCATAAATTTAATTATAGGAATGTCACATGTAATTATATAGGCCTCAACTATCATTTGTCATGGTATGTCATTGGGCATCACCCAATCCAAATGTTACATAAGCTATTGATAAAGGTTGTGCATCCCAACATAACAACTATCAATAGCGGCCACCATATGTTCTCAACAGATCCTTGAGTTTTGTCACTGTCTGAATACTGGGAGTCGGGAATCACGTATATCCCTATCATCCGTACTTGCAAGTATTAATATTATAGTCTACCTATAAGATCACTTGTGATATTTCTTAAAGCATAATTCTTATAACAAGTATTCATCAGACATTTCATATATCATTTGCATGAACTATAGTAAATAAATACATGCAATCAATGATTTTATAAGTATATTCATTAGATTCATAGCATAGTAACATCACATACATCATAATGGGCAATCAATTTACATCATACAGTCAATACAGGTATTCATTTACAATATGCGAGAAATTATAAATTAAACATATTCAAACATAGGGTTACTTGGAAATCTACAGAGAGTTATTCTTCTCAAGATAACACCAAAATATTTCACTTGAATTGACGAATCATCCCTATAACGATTTTCCCGAAGTTCTTCTTGATTTTGTCGCCTATTGTAAACAACTTGAAATTCATAAACATCTTAGGATTTCATAAACTCTTGACTTATCTCGTGATTTAACATAAAACATAGCTCATTGTTGACCTCATTTTTGTGAGGTATTTCCTTTTTCTTCATAGAGCCTAGGATCTAGCTCTAGGAGTTTCTATTAACAATCTTAGAAAATTAGAAATTGGTACCCACCATTTTAAAAATTCCAAAAACACTTCCTATTATCCTGTGATGTCTAGCATTTATGGTCTCAAAATCATCGTCTTATGTACGAGCGGTTAAGGGCTATTGTGTGAAGACTCAATGAGAAGTTCCCAATAGAATTTCAAGCCCTAGGAAAACCTCTTCACGACTTTATCATCACATACACACACCAAATGCACAAAATTCACAAAATTGCACGAGAAATGACTTCAATTGAGCCTAAAGAATGGGTGAAAATGCGAACTTCTCCGGACGACCTCCGACGACAAAATGGATTGCGCCAACGCGTCCGAGACACCAATTTTAGTAGGAAATGACACCCATATTGTCATATTTCTGACTCGAGAAAATTGACATGTAAATTGATGAGTTTGTCAAAACGACTTTCGGTGGCGAAACAGACTACACCAGCGTGTCCGGAACGCCATAATTACTCAAAATAGACACCAATTTTGTTATGTTTTGACGTACGACTGAAAAGTTCGAATTGAATTTTATTTTTAAGAAATATTAAATTATTTTTATATTTTCACTTATATTATTAAAACCTAAGCCTTATTTAAGGCTCCACCCACACTCCTCCCTGTTCGACCCATTCACGGTTCGAATAGAGTTGCACTCGTCCCGCTCCTTCTCGCCCCTTGCCCTAGCTTCCACGGTAGATCCACGTGGCTCCCGTCTTCTTCCCGTCTCTTCCCCTTCTCTACGTGGCACGACAACCGTGTGGTTCTCCAATTAGAGGAGGTGGGCTGGCCGACGCTCCTCCTACTCGAGGCTATGCGCTCTCCCCATTTATTACGACTCTTCCTTTCCTCTTCTCAGTTGGTTGGCTAGGGCGGCAAATGGTTGACATTCTCTTTTCTTTTCTTTGCCTTTTAGCTTCCTGGGGAGTGAGTTCTTGTGGGGAGGTTGTTAAAAAGAAAAAAAATCTGAGAGAGAAAAGAGGGTTTTTTGGAGAAAAGAAAGCTTTTGGAGGAACTTGGTGTTTTCTGTCTTTCTTCTTCACTGTAGGGAAATCTACCTCTTTTTGTTTTGCTGTTCGAGAGATCTTCTTCCTCTCTGTTGTTCGACGACCTTGCGGCCTGGATTTGTCGAACCGGGAATTAGGAAACCGTGGGGGGCTATTTGCGTGAGGCTTTCAAGAAGAATTTCTGTGGGGTGCTTTCTTCAATTTTTTTTAAAAGTGTTCTGCTGCACTAAATAGGTATTCTCCTCCTTCTCTCTATTCTATTTTTTTTAGTATGACATGATTGAGGCATCTCTATCTTCTTGCAAAGGTTAATGAAAGAATAGTTTAGTTTATTTTGAAGTCTAGACATAGAATACATACTGGAAATCACTTTTTATAAGCTAAAAAAATATATTTGGGGCTTATATCTTATTTATCTTGCTGCTCCTCGTAAGAATACATGCTGGAAATCACTTTTTGAGAGCTGAAAAATATTTTTGGGGCTTATCTTTGGTTTCTCTTGTTGCCCCTTGTTAGAATACATGCTGGAAACTATTTGTATGGGTTGGAAAAATATATTCGAGGCTTATATGTTGCTTCTCTTGCTCAACCTTGTTAGAATACATGTTGGAAATGAAATGTTGAAGGCTTTTATTATTGTTATTTTCGAATCAACGAAATGCTGGAATTCATTTCAATGTTGAGAAGTATTCGACTTTAGGGATTCATTACACGTATCCATTTCCTATTATCAATTCCTGCTTAAAATATATGCTGGAGTGCAAGAAATTTTGAAGTCTAAGGCTTAATGAAATCTGATTTTTATGGCTTTGTTTTGATTCATTTAATGAGTTTGATTTATCTGGAATGTTTCTCTGTTTTTACTACCTTTTGCTAGATTCAGTTTTTTTTGCCCATTTATTGGGCTCAGTTTAGCCTCTATGTTTGCTTGTTTTGCCCATTTGCTGGGCTCGATTTTGCCCATTTTCTGGGCTCGGTCTGCCCCTCTTGTGTTGGCTCGGTTTTGGTTCTTTGGAATTAGATATTGGCTGGAAATATTTTTATATGTTTCACTTATTTGGATGATTTGATTTTGGCTCTATTAGGTTGAAATTATGGCTGAAGGGTATATTTTGTTTTGGCCTATTCGGTGGTTTCAGTTTTGATGTTTTTGGGATGAATGAATGTTGGAAATTATTCTATATTTTCCTACTTTTAATGGGACTCGGTTTTAGTTCTTTTGAAATGAGTAAATGCTGGAAATATTTTTTTTTTTAGTTTGCCCTCGCATATGGCTGGGCTCGTTTTACCACTGTGATGGGCTGGGTTTTTGCTCCCTTTGCTATTCGGTTCTTTGCCCCTTTCTTTGGGTTCGGTTTCAGTTCTTTTGAGATAAAATTATGCTGGAAACTAATCTCTGTTTTGGGTCATTTGGTGGTCTTGGTTTTGGATCTTTTGGAATGGGTAAATGCTAGATGTTATTTCCCTTAAGCATGGTTTGCCCCCCTGTATTTGGCTCGGGTTGCCCTTTTCCTGGGTTCGATTTGGGCTCCGTTTTGGTGATTTATATTGGCTGAAGTCCCTTGCTGTTTTGGACTATCCATTAAGCTTGGTTTGCCCCTGTGCTAGGCTCGGTTTGCCTTTTTTTGGGCTCGGTTTGGGCTCCTTTCTGGTGATTTATGTTGGCTGAATTCTCTTATTGTTTGGCTTATTCTTTGAGCTCGGTTTGACACTTTTGTTGGACATGGTTTGGGTGGGGGCTTCCTCTTTAATGCTCTTCCTAAGATGTGTTTTTAGTAATCAAGTTTGTCATCCAAAAAATGTATTCACTATCTACCTATAGAGTGAGGTGTTCAAGATGAATTGGGCAAATTTATTATGTCTTATTTGATGAAGCTGGACTTGGTTTGAATAATTTATGAAAGCTTGTCCATTCACTCTCTTATGTATATCAAAGGCAATGTAATGATAATACCCATGGGGATTTTCTTTCACTATCCGTGGCCGTATATGAGGTTTGTTTTCCTCTTCTCTGCCCTCGGCCGTGAGCCTTATTGCTGCTGTTTGTGTTGTATTTGGCTTGGATTTAGCTTTCTTCTCATTTCCTCTGGATGTGGGCCTTTTCCTTTAGTTCTTTTATGATTGAAGATATTTGATTTGGAATTGGTTTTTCCCTTTCATTGTCCCTAGTCGTGAACCTTAATGTGGTGATTTTCCCCTTTGCTGTGAAGGTCGGTTCATTGATTGGGTGAGCCATACTTGAGCACTTTTTAGTGGTATGTTTGGGCTACGTTTTTAAAGTTTTATTCACCACATTCAGAAGCTTTATTAGTGAAGGTTTAAGTTACATTTTGAGTTTTTTTAAACTCCTTTTGAGATTGATCCGATCATTTTTTTTACGAGTTTAAACGTCTTTATGCCGATACATTTACGATTTCGCTCTAGGCTTTACTGATTTGATTTTGTTTTAAAAAGTAGATTGACCTCTTTTTCGTTTGCTTTGTTTTTTTTTTTAACTGTTAAATTAAAAATGAGAATTTTTTATTTGATTATTTTCGAAAATGATTCATGATCTTAAAGAAAAATATGAAGAAAAAGATAGGGAGAATAAATTAAAAATGAAAATTGGTTTGTAGAGATGATAGAAACCTAAAGAGGAGAGAGAATAACAAACCATTCTCCATTCCTTTTGCATAAGAAAGATGAAATTGTAATTGGAAGAATAGTTGAGATTTGGAAGAGCTTAAGAGTTTAAATGACGATTAGGAGTATGGATTAAAAAATCAGTAGACTTGCATTTAGGTCCCTTAAACTTTGAATAAACTTAAACCCAATTGCTTTTATTAGGATTGAAGCACATTTCACAACTCTTTTGCCAAAATTATAGTTTTACCCCTAAGTCTTAGGAGCCTGATAGCGAGCTAAGCTTGATCTAAAGATGTTCGAGAATTAGTTGAAAGACACCTAATTGAAGATAGACACTTTAGAACACTTCAGGCTCAAACTAAAGTGTAGGTTTCCTAGGTCTTAGGAGCATATCCTGAGAGGGAGTTCACTTCCTAATTTTCAAATGAACCTAAGAAGTCAGACATCTGACCTTAGTTCATAAGTTAATTAGTAACTAGACACGAGGATGCACTAGGTTGTGGTTCATGACTGATTTAATTAAATCAAATAATGAAATTCTTGCCTTAACTTGACAAAAAATGAAACCCAATACTCCGAGATTTAAACTTGAATCTTACACTCAAATCCTCCGGCAATTGGTGACATTCTCAATATCACATATAAATCTCTTATTATTGGTCATTTATATGTGATATTGTGTTTTGTTTGTTTGTCTTTTTCCTACGATTTGTCGGTTTTCTCGAGTTTTTCAGGTCGTGTTTTCTCCCGTTTACACAACATATACTAGCTAAGCTTAAAGAAGCAGCAATCCTATAAAATATACAGGTTTAATTTACATTATAACATTTTATTTCACAGCATGTTATATTGTTCTTCTAGTCTGTTATACTGTTTTCCTAGCATGTTACTGTTTTCCTGGCATGTATATTGTTCTCCTGGCCTGTCATACTATTATCCTAACATATTATATTATTTCTTTCTTCTTTTATATCACATGTTTTATTTGTTTTGATACACACTATACCTTAGTATAAGAAAACCTAGTGATTATATATAGGATCAACAACAAACCTGGAGATGCTACAGCGAGGAGCTTGGAGCGAACATCGTGGGAAGCATGACAAGGAGCAACTTCAATATGGATCTACAACATCAAAACATTTTCATGTCACCTATCACTCTCTTTAGTTTAAATAACAACCCCTAGGATTTTGAGATAGTTTGTCTAGTGTAGCGTAAACCCTCATATATCACCTTTAGGCTTTTGTACAACCATGGTTATGCAATTATAAGTCCTAAGACTTTAGGATTCCGGGGTTACTGTACGTTATAGTGTAAATCTTCATATCTTTTTAGACTATTTGCATGATCAGATATCGTGCGAATATAAGTTATGAATTCTAAATAAATTGCATGATTAGATATTAAACAACATCACTTTGAAGACATAAAGCCGAACATTATGATAGTTGGGACATCTCCGTGGTTTCTCCTGGATCTGTGATGTCTTATATTATTCATTCCTTTGAATTCTTTAAGATAATTGTTCCTATTTTGAACAATTCCAATTTGATTTTCCCATGTCCAATCGTGGAAACCTAAACTTTGAAATCTGGAAAGTAAAACCACTGATCTTAATCGAGAGTTTTCTTAAGTGACTACGGTCATTTAAGATGTAATTAATTATAGGGGCTTGCCCCTATAGGAAACTTGGAACCCAGGTAAAATAAACCCTATTTAATCTTTATATTAGATAGGGGAACTTGTTGGCGCTCTATAAAATATTTTGCAGACCAAACGAATGTCACAAATTCTTTAGTTTAGGTGATTGAGCCTACTACAGGTGATATGTTTATTCTTCGGGATAAGTGTATTACTTGTGGTATCGTACTTAGTCACCCAAACTATTCAAAATGTGAGACTCGTTTGGTCTCACATATTTTTAAATCAAAATGTTACTTTCAAAAATCATATTCATACCAAAACTATTTTCATATTTTTCTTATATTTTTCAAGATCAAAATTAAAACGGCTGACAAATTCTGACAACTCCGCTGAGGACTGGTTCCTCTCTCCATCTTTGATCAACTGGTTTTGTTTTCATACATCGGTGGTGTGTCCGTGTCCCTCATGGGTCAGATTACCATTCTTCTGTTGACTTATTGTGCTCGTTTCTTTCTTGAGTCAGTATCGTCAACTCTTGGATTCCAGGGCCGTCTGTTTAATCATTCTTAAGCAGAAAGGTTCATGAATCCCTAATGTTTAGTGAAGTGGGCTCTTAATAGGTGTGGTGTATCGAGGTCGGAGTGAGTCCAATGTGGAATGAATCATTTCCTATTTTGGGCTAGCTCTTATACCTCATAATCGCTTCACTTCTCTTCTGAAATTTGCTCGTCCTTCTTTCAAGTCACATCAAGTTCCCTTTTAACTTTCCTCGGTAATGTTGAAATCTCAAATCTCAATATCAAAATAAAATGAATCACAAAACTTATTACAAAATTCACATGGATAAATTTTAAAGGATACCCAATTCATAAGACAAGTGCGTTAACTTGAGTATTGCCGTTGAAATTGCAAGGCATTTGACTTCATTGACTTTCAAAAAAATTTTAAATGACAGAAATAATGTCTTCACCAAGGTTGATTTTTTCTTTCGCCACTGGAGAGGAGTTTGCTGTTAGCAAGAGTGAGCTGCCGGACTTGGCGGTCATTAAGTTTGGGCAGTGATTCAATGATATTGAAGCCAAGCTTGGGAATGTCTTTGTTACCGTAATGAAACCTGGAATGGACAAGTTCGTCGAGCCTATGGTGGAATTTAATATCAAGTCTGCTAATGTAGTCCCCCCTCTGAAGAGGGTGTTGATTGAAAAGAATTCCGCTGTTGCTATAAAGTATGCCACTAGAAGCGCAAAGATCCCTCCCAGAACTATTTCTGCTTCTGCCACTGGACTCACTGCAACTACACCAACTGTTCTACTAAACAAAGGAAAGGAGGTTCTATACAAAGAAGTGTTAGTCGATGCTTTTGTCTCGCCGTTTTTTGTTTTCGAAATTGAGTCCAATTCAAAGTTCGTGCAACTGACCAAAACACAAGAAAAGAGGCACAACCAGAAAATTCTAAGGGCTGAGAAGGTGAAAGCCACAAAACTAGCTACTATTGACATCGCCCTCCGACTGGATGAGACAAGATTACGTGATACCTCACTTCTACTCATGAGAAGTATGTTTCACCAGTTGCTTGCTACCTACAGAGAGGTTGGAGTCTATGGGGCTGCTACCACAGTACCGTCGTCATCTCTCAATAATGGTCCAAGACCGGTGATGACATTTGAAGGAAAATCTGAGATGATAGTAGGGGTGGACAAAGTATATTCTTTCAGAAAAGAAGCTGTAGCAAAGATGTTCCAGGATTTGATTAAAAATCCCAAATTCAGATTACGAGAGTCAAAGAAGCCGGAGGAAGTCAACATGATAGATCATCCCAACTACCGTTCTCACTACAGACTGCTCATACATACTGTAGAAAACTGTATCAGCTTCAAAGAATGACTTGAAAAGAATTTCAAAAATGGAAAAATAATAATTTCGAAAGAATATTTGACAGATCATGAAAGAGGAATGATTTTAGTTGATTCAGTTGCTCCATATGACTTCTACACAACTACACCAGTGCTCAGCAAAAAAGGTGAAGTTCATAAAAAATCTCCAATTGACCTTAAAATTGTCAAAGGGCAATCGAGGATACATTGGAAAAGTTTCGAGCCGACATTACATGGTTGTCTGAAGCACGAATAAAAGATATGGGTGATGAACCCTACGACCCTTCAGAATATGAGATAGAAGAGTTTGCAGAAATTAACGTTATTGAGGCCAGAGCCACCTTATCTTCGCGCGATGCTCCTTTACCCACTGAGGAGAACCCGTGGATGAGTTGTGAAGAGTCATTCAACAACGTGATGAATAGATTAACCAGATAAAGAAACAACTAGAAGAAACGACGACCGGTATAGCTAGGGCTGTCAAAATGGCTCGTTGTTCATGAACAGCTCGTGTTTGGTTCGTTAGCTAAGTTAACGAGCCGAGCACATACAACACAAACAAATATTTGTTCGTTTGTGTTCGGCTCGTTTTGGCTTGAAATACTAATCAATTATATATATATCTTTAATGAGTAATATTTTTAAAAAATTAATTGACTACAAGGCTATAAAGATTTATAATAAATTAAAAGTATTAATGAAGCAAATATAATAAAAATTATTAAATTAGATTCAAATGATGTTTTAAATCTTGTCCCAATCCTTGACATCTTATGACTACTTGATTAGGGTTGTTAAAACTATTCTTTGTTCGTGAACGGCTCATGTTCGGCTCGCTGAGCAAACGAGCCGAGCACGACTTTTTGAGCTCAAAATATAAACGAGCCAAACACGAGCTGAGCTTGGACTCGCTTGTATTCGGCTCGTTCACGCCCCTATATATAAGAATTGTGTAATTATACATAAGGACACCTTGCTATAAATTTTAAAAATTCTTTAAAAAATTTAAGGAAAATAATAAGATCAGAAAAAAATCATTATTTTCTTCATGATATTAGTGATTATTTACGGCACAGTTGAGCTGGTAGAGATATATTACTCCTAATTAAAATTTTCAGAAGTTTTGGCACCTGCAAAACTCCTCATGAGTACTAACTGGTTCCATGAGTTGACGTTCAACCTTGGGAATTAAGTTCTTGAATTGGAGCGATCAGTGCGAACGGAGGGTGCATGTATATTTACGTGCAGTATTTGATCATGACTACTGAAACATATATTTTTGTTGATTTTATTATTAGAGTGGGGCCCACTCTAATTTTTTCACTGTTCAGATCAGACACTGCACGCAAAAACTTGTGTACAGTATTCGTACAGAATAATTTTTCCTTGAATTGACAAGCCACCAACTTGCTAATCAGAACACATCTTTTATAATTTGTTTAACATNATGGACTTGCTTGTATTCGGCTCGTTTACACCCCTATATATAAGAATTGTGTAGTTATACATAAGGACACCTTGCTATAAATTTTAAAAATTCTTTAAAAATTTTAAAGAAAATAATAATATCAGAAAAAAATCAGTATTTTCTTCATGATATTCGTGATTATTTATGGCACAGTTGAGCTGGTAGAGATATATTACTCCTAATTAAAACTTTCAGAAGTTTTGGCACCTGCAAAACTCCTGATGAGTACTAACTGGTTCCATGAGTTGACGTTCAATCTTGGGAATTAAGTTCTTGAATTGGAGCGATCAGTGCGAACGGACAGTGCACGTAAATTTACGTGCAGCATGTGATCATGACTACTAAAACATATATTTTTGTTGATTTTATTATTAGAGTGGGGTCCACTCTAATTTTTTCACTGTTCTGATCAGACACTGCACGCGAAAACTTGTGTACAGTATCCGTACATAATAATTTTTCCTTGAATTGACAAGCCACCAACTTGCTAATCAGAACACATCTTTTATAATTTGTTTAACATAAAACATAATCTTCTATTCAAGTTAAATTTGAATCGAATTCGAGTAAATATCGGGTTGGCTGGTTAATTTTAAGTGAGCGGGTTAGTTTCTGATCAATTTTGGATTTGTAAGCTAAATCAAACTGGGCCCAAAAGATAAAACGATCTAGGATTCCTAACATGAACCCAAATTTTTCGAATCGAATTCTAATCTAATTGACGTATAGAGTTGATTTTTAACACCTCCGATGCCCCCAAATAGATCGAGTAATCTTGTTTGTTCGTTTCACTTTGGCGCTACTCCTCCCTTCTGAGTATTTCAATCTCTAACACTAAAGCTTTAATTTTTACAAATATGTCATTCTATTTATAAATTAAAAGGAGTATACTCATTAGTTAGTTACTTCGGAAAGATTGGGAGGGTACAAATGTAAAATGCGAATTGATAGGAATTGGATGGGAAATATAAATGCCGCAAAAATATAAATTGTACATGTCTTGAGGATCTAATTTATATATACTGAGCTAGATTGACCAAGTAAATTTATATTAATTTGTTATATTATTATTATTATTATTATTTAATTGAAGTAGAGCGAAGGTAGGTGAAATGCTGTCTGCTGTTGAGGAAGCAACACGTGGCTAATTTTCCATTCTCAGATTGGTGAGAGGTAAGCATTTATTGGACCCAATGAAGAGACTTCGTTCCAGCTGTTGACTTGTTACTTGATGGAGGGAATATTTATACGATCGCTTCGTTTTCAAGGACAAAGTGAAAGACGTCTCACTTGCAAAGGTTATTTTTATTATTATTATTATTTTAGATGTTTGTAAGAATATTTATGCACAAACCATGTAGGTCCTACATTAATATAACATCAAAATAATTATTAGTTTGCATGAATTTGATGCATGACACGAATCTCAAAATAATATTTTGTGAAAAAAAATGTTTAAATATCTATTAAAAATCACCAATAACTTAGATAGCAACAAAGATGGACTAAATGATACAAAATTGGTCTAATCCGACCCAAATCAAAGTCAAATCTAATGCATATTTGAAAGGTTAAAAGGATTTAAAATCTGGCAAATCTATAGTCAAATCAAGGTTCTTGGCGAGATGAATCTAACAATGCCAATATATATGAATTCAGATATCATTAAGACACTTAAATATTCATCGAATGTTATCTGGTTGAGGAAATCTCTCTAATTCATCTGATAGAGTGATCTGAATTCTTTCCTTATTTGTAGAGAAGTCTCTCCCACATTCTGTAAATAGATTCATACCGCTCTCTTGAGAGGGGGGAGACCTTGAGGAGGAAAAAAGCTGAAGCTTGGAGGAGCTGAAATCCAACATCGCTTTTACATCTCAGATTTGACGAATACCTCCCGCTCTTGCAGTCATCAACCATTGTCTAGGCCCGCCGGCCATTGTCGACTGTCTCTGACATGTTGCAATGATACCCCATGTGGAATCCTGACGTGCACTGTGGAATCCTGACGCCTATTGCAGAGTAAAAAAAAATCCTGCAAGACAACGTAACCCACATATAGTGCAATGCCGCCTTCCGAAGATAGTGTAATAATGCACCTTGAATGCAGTGCAACGACAAACCCCGATGACGGTATAACAACACATCCCACATACAATACATTATCTCTTAAACATGGTGTAACATTGCATCCTGAATACGGTGACTTTTTTCATACTCCTAAAGCTCTCTTCTTAGAGCCCACCTCTATTTCCTACGTGACCAACTATGACCGACATGGTCTACAACTCATTGAGTTCCTGACTTCGGCTTTTGCAACCTACAAATATCATCGCAATTCACCACTACGGCCTATGTTGTCATGTACGACCTACGTGACTCAGATCTTGTGTAGCTCCTGAATCATGCTCCTATAGTCGACAAACATCGTTAGAACTATAAGACCAACTTCTACCAATATGCCTAACAGCTCGTGTAGCTCCTGATTTCTGCCCATGTGGCCTACTAATCTCGTCACAGCTTGCCACTACGCTATACGTGAGTAACTATGATCTAAATGATTCACAACTCGTGCAACTTCTACTTTGGTCGCTGCTGCCAACAAATGTTATTACAACTCACCATTATGGCATGTGTCTATAGATGTTAATGATCCGATTTTTAGTTGAGCTGGGGTCAGGTCAAAATTAGCTCAAAAAAATTTGTTCCAAGGTTGACTTGTTTATTTCAATCTGAGCCAAAATTCAAATCAATTTTCGAGTGATCAACAATCTTCGAGTTAAATTCACTGAATTCACAGTCGTAACATCACTAGGACTCTAAGTGATTCGATTTGGAGCTGAGCTGGGTTCTACTCGAAAAAAATTTAACCCAAAATTTTGGTTTGTAGCTCGGTTCGTTTATTTTGATTCAAGCCAAAATTCGAATCAAGTTTTAATTGATTAATGATCTTCGAGCTAAATTCAAGGTCCTACTTATGTGACAAACTATGACCTATGAGGCTTACAACTCGTGTAGCTCCAAAGTTTTTTCCCTACGGCCTATAGACGTCATCAGAACTCACCACAATGACATATAAGGCTCACAACTACAACCATTGTGGCCAACCTTAGCACTTGAAGCAACCGTCTATAACCCACACTGCCAACAAATGTCATTTCATTCAACTAAGGTCTATACAACAAGTCGGTGCTGCAACTGCCATCTATAACACTCATGATGAACTTCTATCTCCATACCAATTGACTAAGGACCTTACAACTTGCTGTCACCGAGAACCACATTCATTGTACCAGAATACGACTAAAATTGACGTATTATTATCGTACATATACAAAGATTAACTTTGTAACTTCATCTTCTCAAATTAAAAAAAAATAAATAAATAAAATTGAACATGTGTACTCACCACTTATAGTTGATTATTTCAACCGGGCTAAGCCTCGTGTTTTTTTTCACTTTCCAGAATTTTCCACTTAAAAATTGAGGTGCCCCATTAACTTGCTTCTCTTTAATTATCTGAGTGTGTGCTTAGTTCTTGTGCAACACTAAGACACCAAATAATCACTCCACCATTGTAGACCTTGTGGCACGCATCACACATAAAATTTAATTTTTAGTCACACATGTATGTACATATGCACATATATATACATATATATGCCACTTTGTTTATGCAAAAAAAAATGGCACATCACCTTTTAAAAATTAAAATAATAATATTTTAATTGAATATTGAAGACCCCCGCTGTACATATATTAGAAATAATGTTTAGGTTAGTTGAAATTGGGGGGCATGTATTTAAGTAAATGCCCAAATATCATCATATCTAAATACTTTGTCATTTTTTTCTTTTTTTTTATTATATTATGTCAACTTATATGAAAAAAAAAAATCAAGAAAAATGGAGTAGTTGTAATATTCAATTTGGAATCTTTTTTAATAAAAGCTTTACAAACATGAAATCTGTAATTATATTTTTTTATAGCCTGTTTGTCGGATTACTCACTTGACCATTAATTATATCAAGTACTTATGCTTATATGAAATTTCTTCATGTTTATATGAAATAATCTTTTATTAATAAATAAAAAAAAATTCCAAAAGTTGTTGGAGTCTCCATTTGACAAAACAAGCTTTAATAATGTTATGAAAAATTATTAGCATTCATATGTCAGCAAGAAATTTTAGGCCTTCGCACAAATCTTGAGACCTCTTTTGAATAATGAATATTCTAGATTCAAATTTAAGATCATTCAACGCCTCGATTTCAGCAAATTTATAGACAAACTAACCATCTCAGCAAGATGAACCCAATGATATTAAAATTGGGTTAGTTCGACTCCAATCAAGTCTGGAACAGACCATTAATATTGTTATGGAGAGTAGGGTCTTCTATAGGTGAGCCTTTGAATAGATTGTTCCGGAATTGGTCATATAAAAGTCAGATCCAGGTGATAACTGGTTTCAGTTCAAACGTGTTGCTCTGAATGGGAGGGTTATTAATACTCCCATGAATTTCATCTACCATGGGGCTGGCAAATTTCCTGAATGGTTTGTGAATGATATTCCCTTTCTCAAGGGTTGTCATCTCTTTTAAATTTTCTTTTCTAAAGTTTCTTAAGCTTTTTGGTTTTTTTTTATGGTTTTTTTCTAATTTAGGGTCGTAAGGCATAATTTTAACAGTTTAATCCTATTTATGCAAGCCTGAAGCTAGCAAGTGGGAGACCTTAAAATACCAGTAAACATAATACACGATAAAAATTGGAATTATAAGGAACAATTATTTTTAATTTTTTAACACATAAAATAACACATAAGCTAAAATAAGTACGACGTAATAATTTTCAAATCTAAATCCTATGATTCAACTAAAATTTTATTGAAATTAAAAATTCAACATTGATCCTTAGCAATGGTGCTGATGACTTGATACGTCTGAAATGCTATGAAATACTAATAATACAAGCAAGTATAAGTGTCAACTCAGTGGTATATCAAATTGAGTTTGTATATCAATCCCATGAGAAACAAATGAACTTCTAAAGTCTAGACAATTTCTAGTCTATTGATTTTGAGCTAACATGAAAATTCAAATTTGGGTGATTTTAAAGTTTCTGATTGTAATTTTTGATAAGAATTAAACCCTATAACTTGTTTTGAGTTTAAAAAAATGAAAGAAAACCTTTATTGAATTGGTCATATGCAAGTCAGATTTATTTAAGTGGCTCTAATGAAGTTGATAGTAAGAATCAACAATTTTTCTTAGCCTCTCCGATGATCATACGGAAATTAAGGTTTTATATTAGAGTTAGTCAATGAACTATGCAAAAAAGCCCAATGTTTATAAATTTCTCTGCACGATTGCACCATGCTAATAATAATATTCCTATTCTTTTAGAGTAATGTAGGTTAACATAATTGTTCCACTAGCTTATTCTTAGAGTATGAGATCACAACCCATTTTAACATCCAAGGTGATCAGTTTAGAAATAAAATACGTGAAGAAAGTTGAACTATCAACTTAAAATCCAAATTTCACACAATCACATTAACTAAAAAAATACCAATATGCTTAGAATCAAATTCAAGGGAGAGAAAACCGTTAGGCCTTGTTTGTTTGGAGTATAGAAACACGGTCGGTTCAAAATGACGTTTACACATTGTTTGGTTTGGTGCTTTTGAAGATTTAGTTCGCAAACATGGTTTCGTGGGTTAATAGAAATGTGAACGTGAATACTGTTTTGTGGTTCGCTTAGTTCGCTTATCTCTTTTGTTGTTGCGCTCGAGTCTCCAACCCTAGTGCCCCCGAGTCCAAGGGATCCTGTCGTTTCCTTCCTAAAGAGAGAACATCGACGAGCCAATCCTAATGTCCTGCCACCCTCCTTTCTCCGAGACTTCCATCTAAGCAAAGCTAAACTGGCAAATCTTTGGTCGTCGAGTCGATCCCTTCTTCCTCTCATCCTTCACCCTCTAATACTTTCTTCTACTTCTAAAGCCCGTCAATGCCTATTTTTAGGTGAGGACTTCTATTTCTTTCAGCCTTCACATCTTCCTCAAGCCTAAATGTTAGGATTTTATTGATTTTTATTTTTAGTGGTTTACTTATGCTTTTTTTTCTTAATTTTCCATATTGTTTTACCAATTTTACTTTGTTAACTGGTTAACTTTGAGTAGCTGCATCATTTGTAGTTTTAACATAAGTAAAATTTAGTTTTGCTCGGTTGTTAATTTGTATGTTTGTTCTATTATAAGTGGTTAACTAATTAGAGAAAAATACAACTTGAAATTTTATNCTTATTTTTAGTGGTTTACTTATGCTTTTTTTTCTTAATTTTCCATATTGTTTAACCAATTTTACTTTGTTAACTGGTTACCTTTGAGTAGCTGCATCATTTGTAGTTTTAACATAAGTAAAATTTAGTTTTGCACAGTTGTTAATTTGTATGTTTGTTCTATTATAAGTGGTTAACTAATTAGAGAAAAATACAACTTGAAATTTTATTGTACTCACCATTATTTTGGGCAGTAATTTCAGTTTGTTATTAGTTCTATAAATAGGTAAAATATGGGTATAATGTGTAAGATAGGTCCATTAATTATAATGGAATGTAAGTGTGTAATAGTGCAGGGGATTCATTGAATTAGCTATTGTGGTTTATCATAGTATATCAATGTTCTAAAAAGAAAAAAGAATCAAAACCCAAAAAATAATANATGATAAATACCATGTGGATCTGGTCGACCCAATTGTCATGGGGTCAAACCCATATTTCTTTTAATTAATTAATTAATTAAAATGTTATTTAAGTCTTCGTAGAGCTTACGATAAAAATAAAACCCACCCAATTAGTCTAGGTCCAACCCTAAGGTGAAACCCAACCCATGTCCCATGACCCATTCTTATTGGATCACTTATGACCCAATAGCCACCTGATATGACATGGGTGACTCATCAAACCAACTCAGCCCAACCTCATCTTCAATTGGTGGCTTGTCACTATTCATCTTAGCTCATCATGAGGGAAGGGACACATGTCATCTAGCCCAAGCCACTTTGGACCTGCCTTTTTCGTGACAAACCCAATCATCCATGACTTGAGTTATACTCCTAAAGAGTCTCCAATCTGCTTAGAGCCCTCTCCCATGCTTCTCCCTTCTCCATGCACCACCATATTCAAAAATGTCGAGCTACCATGGAAAATTGGAAAATTTCACCCTACTACCCAAAAATCCTCTTGAATTCTTCTGAAATTCTCTGAGAAGCCGCCTAAGCTTGGTTTTATTTAACTCAATTAGGAAGTTGGATACGTTCTATGTTTGACAAATTGTTGTATGAAAAGATACCATGACTATGTAGGATGCCTAATTTTTTTCATGCCTCATTGTTAACTCTTTGCTTTAAACCATAAGATAGTTGTGTTGACCTCACTTTTGTGAGGGCCCATCCCACCTACTTGCACATGACCATAGACTAGGGTTGTGCTTCATTGGGCCTCATCAGCGCAAACCCAATCCCCCAATCTTTGGTTTAGTGGGTTTAGGGTTTTGAATAGGTGAAGAGCCCAAATTGAGCACAAGGGGCTAGACATACCTTAGGTGAACNGGCTTTAACCCATAAGATAGTTGTGTTGACCTCACTTTTGTGAGGGCTTATCCCACCTACTTGCACATGACCATAGACTAGGGTTGTGCTTCCTTGGGCCTCATCAGCGCAAACCCAATCCCCCAATCTTTGGTTGAGTGGGTTTAGGGTTTTGAATAGGTGAAGAGCCCAAATTGAGCACAAGGGGCTAGACATACCTTAGGTGAACCTTAATTGACCACCAGGGGCTAGACATGCCTTAGGTGAACCAAAATTGGCCATAACGGGCTAACCAAGCCTAGGTGAACCCAAATTGACTACTAGTGGCTAAACATGCCATGGACCCTAGGAACCACCTTGCCCTCCAATTGGACCTCTCACCACATGGTCATGATAAATACCATGTGGATCTGGTCGACCCAATTGTCATGGGGTCAAACCCATATTTCTTTTAATTAATTAATTAATTAAAATGTTATTTAAGTCTTCGTAGAGCTTACGATAAAAATAAAACCCACCCAATTAGTCTAGGTCCAACCCTAAGGTGAAACCCAACCCATGTCCCATGACCCATTCTTATTGGATCACTTATGACCCAATAGCCACCTGATATGACATGGGTGACTCATCAAACCAACTCAGCCCAACATCATCTTCAATTGGTGGCTTGTCACTATTCATCTTAGCTCATCATGAGGGAAGGGACACATGTCATCTAGCCCAAGCCACTTTGGACCTGCCTTTTTCGTGACAAACCCAATCATCCATGACTTGAGTTATACTCCTAAAGAGTCTCCAATCTGCTTAGAGCCCTCTCCCATGCTTCTCCCTTCTCCATGCACCANTGCCCAAGCCACTTTGGACCTGCCTTTTTGGTGACAAACCCAATCATCCATGACCTGAGTTATACTCCTAAAGAGTCTCCAATCTGCTTAGAGCCCTCTCCCATGCTTCTCCCTTCTCCATGCACCACCATATTCAAAAATGTCGAGCTACCATGGAAAATTGAAGAATTTCACCCTACTACCCAAAAATCCTCTTGAATTCTTCTGAAATTCTCTGAGAAGCCGCCTAAGCTTCTCTAGTCACCCCAAAGCTCCTCCATGGTCTCTCATGCTACTTTAAGAGGAAACTCAAGAGCATGGAAGCATGACCAAGCTCTCTATCCAGCCTCCGATCACCCCAAAGCTCCTTCATAATGATCGTTTAACCTGCCCTATAATAGGGAATCATCACGAATCAGTGGTAGTTATTGTCAAGCTTGATCATGAAAGCATAAATCCTAGTTCTCAGACATAATGCATCTAATAATACCCCAACAGACTCCTCGAGATACAAGAGGGCACACGAGAGTGTCACACACTCCCATAACATCACAAGGGCACCGAGTACTCGTGACATCAAAAATTCATGCCAACAAAGGACCTCTAACAAATGTGTTGTACTGTTGAAGCACAGTGCATTTGTTGGAAGCAGACCAATTTTTTATGGAGCCAGAATTAGTCATAGCAGCTTCATAACCTGACCAACTAGCAAATGGGCAAAATACAGTAGGAAGGAATGCCCTAGGGGCGTACCTAATCCTAGGAGATGTGAAGGAATGCACACAAGACTTACATCTGACTCAAGTTGGGTGTAGAGGTCGTAGAGGTATTACCCAAAGATAGTTTAGATGTCGTAGAGGCATGACCCAAAGAGGTGGTCCAGAGGTCGTAGATGCATGAACACAAAGGAAAGTGCTGGTCCATAAGCCGTAAAGGCATGACCCGAAGGGTTGGTCTAGAGGTCGTAAAGGTGTGACCACAAAGGTTGGTCTAGAAACCAAAGAGGCATGACCCGAAGGGGTGATCCAATGGCTATAGAGGAATGACCATGGGATGATTTTAGGGGTTTTAAAGGCATGACTCAAGGAATAGGTTCAGAGGACAGAGGCATAACCCAACATGGTGGTCCAGGGACCGTAAATGCATGACCACTGGATGAGTTCAGGGGCCATAGAGGCATGATTCAAGGAATAGGTTCAGGAGCCGTAAAGGCATAACCCAACAAGGTGATCCAGGGGCCATAGAGGCACGACTTAAAAACCTTCTATTTCTATTAATTTAGATTAAGACTTAAAAACCTTCTTTATAAACCTGTCAAGTTAAGTTCACCAGATTCATAAACAAGAGATTTTTCTATCGAATTAATTATTACATTTTTCCTTTGGGATTGATATGTAGTACTCTCTAGCCGCATTACTACTTGACGTGTGCACTTGCATTGTATGATCGACTTTCCTTGCGATAAGTTTTTACGCGTCATTAATTAACAACAAAATAAGTTTAAATAGATTTATCACCTATGAAACATATTCAATAAAAAAAAAATAATATCGTGCCATTTTTACATGTATTTATTCCTCACTTTGTGAAACATTTCTTTGAAGGGTCTTAGAATTGTAGCATTTTAAAGAAGTATAAATCCTCTCATACAATTATATCACATCAAAATCACATTGCATTAGCTTAGAGGCTATTAGTGTGCTACTCAAGGCCAATGCACTTGAGTAGGCAGTCTAGTAGGCAAAGATGATTAAGCTTTTATTTATAATATTATTATCATATAGAAGGAGTAACCTAGTTGGCCCACACTAATCGAATCTAGCTAATGCTTGATTAATATAATTATAATTAAGTAACTTTAAGCTATTTAAGCTTTTGTTTGAGAAATTCATGCAGCATGGACTTCATAGAAGACCATAAATCTCATATTAGAGTTAACACATCATTATATACAAATTTAGTCATCAATCCATTTAAATCAAATTCAATCAAACATAAGTTTTAGTCTATTTAGATTGCCCTTAAAAAGCATGCATTTTGTGCTAAGAGTTCTTGATAATATATGAATCTTTTGAGCTCAATGCTTTCTCCTTTTGTTTGAATTTTTCGCATGAATGAGACCAAATATCTTTATTCTTATGTTTAGTGATTGATTACTACCTTCAATTGAACTCTTTTGAAAACAGATGCTCATTTAGAAAAATAGAACAAAATATTCCTTCCTCAAGTGTATACTTAGTTATCTTAATGTTAGGGTTAATTTTAGTTTAAAGATGAAGGATTATTTAGAAGTTTTAATTAATATGTAATTAGAACAATCATATATTTATTTGACACTCTTGTTATTAGTTTCTCATATGCTCAAGTTTGGGCTACATAAGAGAAATAAAATAAATATAAAATAATTGAATTTTCCAGAATAAAATGCATGAAAAAAAAATTAAAATTAAGAAAAAATGTTGTTAATAGAAGAATGAGATTTTAGAACCCATCTTATAACTTAAATAATTGAAGTGAATTTTAATTCTAGATATTATCATTCTATTCATTGTTTATAATATAAAATTAAGTTAGAATACATTAGAATTAATTTAAATTAATAGAATAATAAAAAATCTCTTAGAAAAAAATGTGTGTTAAACATGTAAAGATATTAACAACATCCAGACAAATAGCCCAGTCCTGGCTCACTCATATAAAAGAACAATTTAATGTTCCACAAAATGAATTATTCCATAAGATTTGTAAAATTGATGAGAAAAATATGTTAAAAATATTTATTCTACTATGGCTATATTAATTTCCTTGAAAATGTTCTTATTTTATGTAAGTGATACACTATTATTTTATACATGCTATATTAAAAATGTCTTTTTAAAAATTTGAAAATACTTTTTATATTAATCATGTTCTATCATAGTATAATCTTAGAAACACCACTGCAAAGAATGATGATATAATGTATAACATTAGATTTCTTACAAATATATAGCAACTATATAAATATACTCAAATATTATGACATTCTCTATATTATTTGTGAGGCTCATATAGCCTCACATAAAATGAACGAGCCAAGAAAATAGTTGACCTATTTATATGAATTACATGCATTTGTTATAGCCTTATGATAGTTTGGAGTCAAACTATTCCATTTCTCTATTGATTTTCTATTACTCCCAAAGAAGAATTATGCAAATGCAAAGACTAATTAGACTCAATAAATATATATTAACTTCTAATATAATCAAGAATATACATTACAATTATTTCACTACTGATTCAATTGATGACTTACTTTAAATAGATGAAATTTTGAACTCACTTATGATCATATTGCTTAATAATCCCTAAGACATCACCTCAATTGGATCAACAATATTTAGTTGTTTTAAGATGGCATATGGTTGTCCACTCTTTCCAAGTACATATTTGTCAAAAGTGTGTGCTCAACAATCCGCTAAGCACACTTATCCCTATTATCTATTGATTAAATACATAAAATTTCTTGAGCACTGAAATAATGGACCATCCTAAAATACATGTCCATCTAATACAACTCTTTAATTCACTTAGGGTATATTTAGAGCAGCTCCGACTTATTAGAAGCTGGTTGTCTATTTGGTTTTTTCAGTTTTGCAGCAGTTGTGTTGCATCTATTCTTGAACAAATGACATATCTGCCTCTATAGTATAGTGTCATTTATAACAAAATTTGTCCTGGTTTCATATTTCATACATAAGCACATATATCCAGTTTGAATGTTACAAAATAAAAATTGACGCTTCACTAAACTATGAGTGACACAACGAACAAAATTAAAGATAAAACTATTAAAATAACAGTTAATATTATCATAATAAAGTTTTTAAATTGCAGTCAGTTAATGTCACAAGATACTCCACCCTCTAACGAAACTCTTCATGCTTGATCACTATCGGTGGTGGAATCATGACAGCAATTTGTCCACCTAAAAAAGTCACAGTTCTCTAATCTAATACTTGGACACCTGTAAAATTATATCCCATAGTTATGCACCTATCGCAAAAGTAAGCAGAGAACATTACAATCTACAATAGCAGTACAATATCCCCAGCATCCACACACACCACCAACAACACAACCAACAACACCATCTAATGTCACCAAAAAAACCCCCCACGACTTAGGCAAACCACGCCCAACATCCACACACACCACCAACATCACCTCTAACAGCACCACCAAAATCACCACCAGCTTGGCACCATAAACTACCACTAACCTCCACACACACCACCAACAATACCACAACCATGGCACAATATCATCACCAACAGCACCGCCACCGTGACACAACATCACCATTAACAATACACACTATTATGGCACAAAAAAAGCAACTCCCACACCACCAACATAACAGTGTCTAATCCAACAAACAGGACAAACCACCAACAAGAACCAACCGACGAGTAGAGTAGTAAGTATGCTCCAATTGAACAAAAAATAAAATAAAGGGAAAAGCCAAAACTGAGGAAGCCACAATGAGCAAAAAAAATTCTTACAAGCAGTGACCAATAAATTGCAAAAACCGAACCACAGACCATAAAATGCTAATATTCGCTTAGGGCCTCAAATCATGCCCTTTCCACATAGCCTTCAAAAATATAACATAAAGCACAAGCTAGACGGGTAAAAGAAATTGTCAGAAAACGTAAAGAGGCTCACATAGAACCTTCCAACATAGATGATAGAGCAAAGGTCGCACGTGCAACAGAAAAAAAAAAACAAAAACTGCAAATAAATTACCAAAGCCAAGAATCACAAGAAGCATGCCACAAACGGTAAAACTCAAACTAAAACCTAGAATGTCAATGCCAATAGTGTGGGGTAGAGAATATCGTAAGAAGAAATGGGAGAGTGCCTAACTAGATATCAAGAAAAGGGAGGAAGGAAGGAGAAGAGAGAGGCCACCAGAACCACCGACCACAGTTAGAGGGACGAGGAGGCAGAGCTAGGATAGATGTTCACGAAAGAAGAATGACAAACAGAAGGGGTCGTGAGGTTAAACAGAAAGCGAGGGCAGGGAAATAATTTCACGCAAACAAAATGTGTGGTACACTCAAAGCATCCCAAAAATCCACCGCAATGTTCTTTTTCAAACACACAAAATTGCATCTAGGTGATGCACCGCAACTAAAACCCTAACCCAAACACATCCTTAGAGTCATTTCTAGCATACCGAGTGAACTCACCCATTACACAAATAACAATGAAAAGACCAACTTATGCTATTTCATATAATCATACCAAATTATCAGCCCCATAAATTTAAATATGGTCTTTATATAAATAGAGGGTTCAAGGGTAGACATGCAAAAACACAAAAAATCCCACATGAAAATGATCTCCCCATCCAAATTATATTATCTTAGCAAGCATTGATTTGTCATTCTCCAATCAAAGAGATTAAATTGTTTTCTTTCAGAAAAAAAAATTCTAAAAAATTCAATCTTTGAGAATTAGTTTTTCCTATTTTTTATTTCTTGTTAAATATAATTTATTTATTTAGTAAGATATCATCTATCTTTTAGGGACAACTATGAATCCAAATCCTATGGACCTGTTGAGTTGTACATCGAAGCAAAAGATTTGATAGGGACCACAACCTTCTGCCCTAACTATGCCTTATCAATTCCAAATAATTTTATCCTCATTGGATACCTAATTGGGATGGTGATTGGTAACGGTATTATTTTTGTAATTTAATCATAAATTTAGCTTAAATCAAGCCAAACATAAAAAATAAATAAAATAAATCCAATGTGTCGATAAATTTAATTTTCTCGTGTTTCATCTGATTCTTTCACATTCTGTCTTTTTTGAGACATAAATCGGGATTTAATAAATCCAACAGCGAGATAGATTTATTTCGCATTCCCCCGCATTCTCTTCTGGCTAACAACTCAAGTTGATTAGGGTTGTCAATTTGGCTCGTTGTTCATGAACAACTCGTGTTCGGCTCATTCGTTAGGTCTAACGAGCCGAACACGAACAAATATTTAAGCTCGACATGTAAATGAGCCTAACACGAACAACAGTTTGTTTGCTCGTGTTCTGCTCGAAATGACTTGAAAAAAAAATTATATAACTTTTTATATAACAATATATTACATATATTATTTATATAATAATATATTATATATATTTATGTTATTTTATATAACGATATATTACATATATTATTTATATAATAATATATTATATATATTTATGTTTAAGTTTAAATCATAACTCTCATGTGGCAATGTGGTTAATGTCTTCTTTTGTATATATTTAATCCAGGTTAGAATCCCACACTTTACATTTATTTTTCTCAATTTTAGTTTAACGAGCCAATTTCGAGCCGAACACGAACACAAATATTTAAATCGAGCCGATCACGAACACACTGTTCACGAGCCGATTTCGAACACGAGCTATTTCGAACGAGCCGAACACGAGCACAGCCTGAGCTCGCTCAAGCTCGGCTCGTTTACAGCCCTAAATTTGATGCATCCATCGAATACGATAAATCCTATTTAGCTTAAATCTAACTTGCAGCCAAACATCGCCTAAACATCACTATCTTCAACTCTACATTTCTCTTTCTATCATCTTATAAGAGCAAAAAAATTTATATTTTTTTTTCCCTTGAATAGAAAATTGCAAGACAAAGCATGTGGAGCTCCTCGTGCATGGTCCTGAGAAGGCAACAAAACGAACAAGCGTCCCTCACATGTGAATTCTGGCTCTTTGAAGTTTGGATAGAACGGACTGCCATTT
Organism: Phalaenopsis hybrid cultivar; assembly: GCA_002079205.1. Taxonomy (NCBI): domain Eukaryota; kingdom Viridiplantae; phylum Streptophyta; class Magnoliopsida; order Asparagales; family Orchidaceae; genus Phalaenopsis; species Phalaenopsis hybrid cultivar. Next base: position 55,961 of record JXCR01101676.1, read on the forward strand.
ACATACACACCATTCATTCTTACGTATTTACAAATGTATCATCTATACTACGTTTTTTTTCATTTGGGCCACCCAAATTTTCATGTTATATGAGCAAATACCATTATATTAACTTTTAAAATTTGCATTACTCCTTTTTATGCAGAGGTAAGGTAGCATATACATAAAAAATAGATGTTTGGACGTGGATACGTAAATACATAAAACTTGGGTGGTGTCGAGAAATTAGGGCGAAGAAAAATAGGAATCGACACAAATCCAGAAGATCACACAGAGATTTACGAGGTTCCGTAAAGATGCCTACATCATCGGGAGCAGAGCGGTAACTCCCTTTTTAATATTCAGAAAAGAGTACAGAATACAAAATTCGGAATCTCGGGCTCTCAGAGAGTCACCTAGGGTTACAAACAAGACATATATATAATCCTATAGTAGAATATGTAATTACTTAAATTATCTATGTACCAACCGTGAGGTGTTGCCCCCGCACCTGCAACCCACATAATGAGACTCCCCCAATTGGACAGATCCTTCCGCTCCACTCCGCTCGTGGGCTCCGCTCCGCTCCACTCCAGCATCTGTCTCATTTATGGTATATGAGTCATACCTAACAAACCTCCACATTGACGAATATTCAACCCCTTTAGGAGAAATGCATATACCCCAACAAATCTCCACATTGGCGAATATCTATCCCCTTTGGAGAATTATATCATGGAGTTTCATATGCACCAATGTGGGTTAGGCCACCACGCTTCGGTTGCGCCCTCGCTGATCTCCCCAACCCACTAAATTCCNTCCTCTTTGGAGAATTATATCATGGAGTTTCCTATGCACCAATGTGGGTTAGGCCACCACGCTTCGGTTGCGCCCTCGCTGATCTCCCCAACCCACTAAATTCCAAGAGACACAACTCTTCAATTCCAAGACACAACTCTTCATTTCAAGACACTTCAAATTCTGGTATTATGAATCATACCTAACAAATCTCCACCTTGGCGAACATCCAGCTCCTTTAAGAGAAATGCATATACCCAACAAATGGTATGTATGTAAATCTTCCTTATAACATGAATTCAAATTTACTAGATTTGTTAAAAATTAAGGGGCATTCAAATCACGTATTTCATGCATTTTTTATATCGCATCGAACATATCAGTATCATGAAATACACCTTTTCATACATCGATCAGTGTCATATAAAGTCATATATTTACTTATATAACCTCTAATATTTAATATCACATAGAAAATATCACTACTAATAATATTTTAAAAGTNGACAACTCTTCATTTCAAGACACTCCAAATTCTGGTATTATGAGTCATACCTAACAAATCTCCACCTTGGCGAACATCCAGCTCCCTTAAGAGAAATACATATACCCAATAAGTGGTATGTATGTAAATCTTCCTTATAACACAAATTCAAATTTACTAGATTTGTTAAAAATTAAGGGGCATTTAAATACAGGCAAATCACGTATTTCATGCATTTTTTATATCACATCAAACATATCAGTACCATGAAATACATCTTTTCATACATCGATGAGTTGTCATATAAAGTCGTATATTTACTTATATAACCTCTAATATTTAATATCACATAGAAAATATCACTACTAATAATATTTTAAAAGTGAAACATGTCTTC
>JXCR01101676.1:58252-74799 GCA_002079205.1 Phalaenopsis hybrid cultivar
ATATATATATATATATATATATATATATACACACACACAAATAAATAAATAAAAAAGAAAAATTTACTGATATACTAATATACCAACTATTTTTTATGTATTTACGCATCTAAAATCAAAATTATTATGTGTACATATAAGCGACCTTATCTAATGCACATTTCATTTTATTAAGTTAAAATAATAATATTTTTGATGTGATATAAGAAATTAGGATGACATAATAAAAAAATAAAATTTAATAATGTGATATATAAATACATAGAAATTAAGTGGCATAAATGTAAATGCCATAAAAATATTGTTTTCTTTAGATAAATGCGGGCCTAGGCCATAATGTTGAAGATCTGAACTTGAATTATATAAGAATGGGCTCAAATTTCAGGATATATATTTTGAAACTATATAAAGCTCGTATTACAATAAATTTAAAGTAAATATAACAGCTTTCAAGCTAGGCCATGTTAATTTAATTTACATAGGAATATCTTGATATAAATATTGTCTGAGATTATCCCATGCTTCGTGAATAGCCTCTGTTCGCAGCTAGTGTTCAAATCGTTTTATTAGTAAATGAGTCGAACATGAACAATTTTTTTATGCTCGAATTATAAACAAGTCAAATACGAACAACCATGTATTCCATTGGGTTTAGTTAGGTTTAGCTTAAAATAGACAAAATTTATATTTTGTTCATAAAATAATATATTATATATATTTGTACCAAAGTTTAAATCATAATAGCTCATGTGATCATGTGGTTCTGTGCATTCTCTCACCACATAAGTGATGCAGGTTCTATTCTAACACCATACATATGTTTTTTTTTTTTAACTAATTTAAGAAAAGTCAATTTTGATTCGAACAAAAAAAAAAGAATATTTAATTTGAGTCAAACATGAAAACATTATTCACAAGCTAATTTCGAACGAGCCGAACATAATTACGATATTTAATTTGAGCCAAACATGAAAACATTGTTCAACAGTGTAGGACAACAACGAAAACCAACAAACAACAGTGATTTGAGATAGTGTCGGTCGAGAGATGATGATTTAGTAACAGCAATGGTGCACCACAATAATACTTGTTGTCTAGCTTCAGTGAATTGACAAAGCGGCAGTCAGAAGATGATGAAGTGGTGATGACAGTAATGTGGCAGTGTGAGATGATGATTTAAGACAATTATGGTGTAGCACAACAGCTGTTTTTGTCAAGCGTCGGTGATTCGAGATAGTGGCAGTAGAAAGATAACAATCTAGTGATGATGGCAAAGTGGTGTTTTTGGAAATGATGATCCAACGATAACGATAGTGTACTACAACCCCGACAGTTGTCAAGCAACGTTGATTCGACATAGTGATGACCAAGCGATGATGATCTGTCAATGATGGCAGTGTTCACTGATGACAACTTGGCGGTAGTGATGCAGTTTGACAATGGTGATCTAACAAAGACAGCAGTGGCTTGACATCAGTCAAGTCTCAGTGGTCTAGTGATGCTGATAGTCTGCTAATGGTGGTTTGACATAGCAATGGTGGCCTAGCATCAGTGGTTCAACGATAGAAGTTTGACTGCGAGTAGGGACAACTTAACTAAGGTGATCTGATTTGGTGGTAGTGGCTTGACGACAGTTGCCCGACGATGGTTGTGTGATGGTGATAAGAATGATGTTCACTGATGGTGGTGACTGCTACGTGACAGTAATCCAACAATATTAGTTGTGATAGCCAAATGATGGTGATTTGATGATGATGATTTGACAATGGTGTTGTATCGTGACAGCGGTAGTGTTTGAGCAAAAACGGCTCATTGATAGTTTCGATGTCATTCGAGCGACGATGGACTGATGATGATGATAACCTAACGGAGATTATCTAGCTTGATAGTGATCGTGACAGGATGGTGATGGTACAGCGACATCAATGGTGTAACACAATAACGACAATTGTTGAGCATCAATGACCCGGTGCAGCGACAGTCAGAGGATAATGATTTGAGGATATTGACAGTGTACCACAAGATTGACTGTTGTCAGACATCAATGATTATGCATAATGATGATCGAAAGATGATGATATGATGATAATGGTAAGGTGGTGGTCGAGAGATGAATATCTGATGATAATGACAATAATGGTGACTGATGGACGTCGGTGATTTGACCTTGCAGTGGCCAAGAGATGATAATCTGATGACAACAATGGTATACCAGCACAATAATTGTTTCCTAGCTCTGGTGATTTGGCATGATAATGATTGGAAGATGATGATGTGGTGATGATGGTAAGGTGGTGGTCTGGGGATGATGATTGGAGATAACTATGGTTTACCATAAAATTAGTTGTTGTCGAGCATTAGTGATTTGACATAGTAGTGACAGGAAGAGGATGATCTAATGATGATGGTAAGGTGGTGGCTGGAAGATGATGATCTGATGACAGCGATGGTGTATCACAACAATGATCGTTGTTAGCAAAGGCGGACCCAGGAAGGGTCTTGCCATCCCTCCCCACTTAAAATTCAGATTTTTTACTTATATGAGAATGCAATGTGGTCTTTTGCCCCTCATGAAATATGAATTTTGCCTCTTGAAGCATCAATTTTGCCCTTCATTACCTTAGCCCCTCCCACTTTGGGTCTAGGGGCAGTTTGCCCGACAATGGTGATCTGATGGCAACGATAGTAGAGGTAGAATAGTGGCCCAATGGTGGTTGTCCGATGACAAAGACGGCCAAGTGGCTGTGATCTGGGGACCATGATGATGATGAAGCTCGGGAACCTATCAAATGACCCAAAGTAATTCTCTTCATTAGATGTAATTTTAAGAGTATTTGAATATTTTAGTGATATTAGACCCATTAGATTCATCTTGTCCATATGCTAAATTTGACTTTAAATTTTCTAATTTGGAGATCATTTGATGCTCCAAAATATGCTCCAAATTTTTTCTTTATGCCTTAGTTTATGATTTGGTCTCACTTGCACTAAGATTAGATCATTTTTTATATCATTTGGTTTATCTTATAAAAGATTTACTTTATCATAAATTGAAGTACATACATTTTCAAATTTAAAATCTGAAGCTACTGATTCAAATGTGTGTGTTGAGATTCATGCGAATCAATATGATTTTTATTCAAAAATTTATATATAATATAAATGAATATTAAATTTTAAATTTAAGATTTATAAATGCTACTTCCCATCCACTATAAATACAGACTACACCTTTCGTGGTTCAAATTCATAAGCGGGAAGCGAAACTCCTTTTGTTTCCACTAAGAATATCCTGCCCTTTCATCGTCTTCCCTCTCGCGCCTCTGAAATCGCTCTCCGCNGACGGAAGAGATTACATGGCCTAGTGGGACCACCGAAAATGATTCGGGACTGTCCACACAATCGACTATTTGGAGAACGGATAAAGACAAATAAATACTAGATCATCTCCTAAAGAATCTACTGACCTTTTCCATATGAACTAATCCAATGCCCTCCCCAACCCACATGAGTGAAGCGGACCATTCAACTCCCGAGCAGATGAAACCAGCCCTCAACAAATGGTCGCCCAGCCTGATCCGTGGGCCCCCTCCGGGGCCATATTCATGTATAAATGTCTTTTCAAATTTTGGTTAGTTATGTAAGTATGTCAATTTCCATAAAAAAAGAAAGAAAGAAAAGAAATTAAATATGTGTTTATTTCCTATTTTATAAAATAGTTCCATCATTTTATTCTTTAGAATTTTGCGTAACTACTACTTCAATTAAATAGGAATAAAATAAATTCAATATGTACGATATGATCATGACTGAACCGTCAACTAAATTCTTTCCAAATTTTTAAATTCTAAATATTTTAACTTCATTCTGCTCAATAACTAGTCTAATTTTCAAATCCTTGGAGCAAAGGATGTATTATAGCGGTGAGCTCAACTATATAAAAGTCTGTTTGGGACAATTTTTTCGTTATTTTGTATTTTTAGACAACCACCACAAGTTTGTTTGGAGAATCGCTTTCTTGTTGTTTTCTAGAATTGTTTCGTAATAGGAAGCTGTTTTTTTAACATGATCTATAAAATTGTTGTGGCTGTTAGAAAGTGTTTTGAGCATTAAGCATGTTGGGGATCTATTGGAGGTAATATAATGACTTCTTGCAATAATTTTAAAAAGTATCTGAAGGATTTATGATTGTCACAAGATCCTAACCGTATATTTGATCCTTAGATGTTCATTTGAATGATATGCATGATATAATGATAAAAGGAATGCTTATGTTTTTGTAAGAAAATTTTCAAACTATATAAATATAAATAAATCAAATAGTTTTAATTTATTTATAATGAAAATTTGGTGATATTTTTATTATGTTCTTTCAATCAACCGGCTCTTGCGTATCGGGAAAATTGATAAAAATGTATAAAGATTAGATCATCTTCTAAAGAATTTACTTGACATTTTTCATGTGAACTGATCAGGAGCCCTCAAACCCACATGAGTGAAGTAGACCATTTAGCTCCAGAGCAGATGAAACCGACTCTCAACAAATGGTCGCCCGACCTGATGGCCGCTCGATCATATACGTGGGGCCCCTTGGGTCATATTCATATATAAATACTCCTGCCACACCTATGTGTGCTAGGGGTATAAATGTTATTGTACATACCCTCGTTTTTATAAATAGGGGTCTATTTCATGAACAAAAATTACACAAATTTACCATTCAATAATGTGCTATTGCAATATTTGTTCTTTTTTTTTCTTTCTCTCTCTTATCTTTCATCTCTCTATTCCTTAGATGTGTCTCCCGAATACATTTGGATTCAACATTAATAGTATTAAATAATCTCTAAAATAAATTGCAATGTATTTATGCAATTGTGTATTAAAAACTATTTTATTCCAACATAATTTTTCTTAATATATTTTTCTTGGTACTATCTTGAGAAAATCTATTTTATTGGTAGAAAAAAACGGCATTTACAAACATACCACACAATTCTTATATATTTACATATGTTACATTTAAATTTTCATATTTACATGCAAACCTCTAAAATACTTTACATCTCAACAAAAAAACCGCTGTTACTAACTTTTAGAAAGTGTCATATACCTTCTCAAGCATAGATTTGTGGCACCAAAGTGTCACAGAAACTGAAGCTAAGGTTTTTAAGTCTTAATCCTAATTGACAAACAACGTAGGTCGTGAAAGTAAGGTAAAATGAAATGAAAGATACATCTCAGAAAATCACCATAAAACTGTTACCCCTACATCACAAAGACATGGAGAAAAGACTAGCCACAAATTGTAGAGAAAGCCACAGACATAGAATCCATACAGATTTTAATTGCAAGAAAATAACAAAAGTAAGAACTTATAATAAAACTTGTCTTCTCCACATGAATAGCACCCTCTCTTCTCATACAAGAACTCTCCAAAACTCCTCAAGAAATCATAGGGGAGCAATCCCTCTTGAGGATTCAATCCAAATGAACAAGAGAAACCCAAGAGGAATCATTTTTTTCTAGTCAGAACCCTATCTTTCTGACAACCTCCAGTCGCCAGAAGATTGCTAATATCGGCCTTGTGAGTTAATTTATAGGCAAAGCTCGGCAAAGTCAAGAAATTTCTTGCTAAAATTGATTGTGCAAACTTGCACAGGCGCACTACGATTACAATGCGGGTGCGCCTTGATGTCGGCGTGGGTACACTGTGGTCTGAACAAAAGAGTATTGTGAAAAAATGACGGCAATAAAGAGAAAAATCAGATCAAGAAAAATCGCAAAACAGAAAACAACGAAACACATAGATTTACGTGGTTCGACAAATTGCCTACGCCCATAGAGCTGCAGAGAATTTTATTACTTCGAGGAATAACACCCGTCGATCACCTCGACGAATACAAAAAAACACTCTTTCTCTCTCCTCTTCTCCTCTTCTTTTCTCTCTTTCTACCCGAGAGCTTCAAACCGAAGCATGTCAAAAAAAGAACCTAGAAAGCTACCAATGCCAAAGAGCGATAACAAGGGGGACTAACAAGTCTATTTATTAATTTCATCATGTCATTAGACCCGTTAAGGAATTAATCAAATAATTAATGAAACCTATTAATTATTTCATTTTCTCTTCTGCAGCAAATCATAGAAGAAATTAAGAACCACTATTTTAGCAATTAGTTCCAAGTATCAAATCCAATTTGCTGTCAAACATGAGAAAATGTTAATTTGAACAAATGACTGGCTTCCATATTCGCAACAGAGAGTAGGTGCGGGTGCTCCAAAGCTTAAAGTCGGTGCGCTGGCCTATCAACGTGGGTGCAGTGGTCGGAAATCCTTCAATTTTGCATGTATTCACTCTTTTTCAATCCAATTTTTCTATTCTTCTTTCTCTTGTGCGCATAAGATAAAACATACCTTTCTCAAGCATAATAGAGTATAAGAAAATATAAAACCCTAAAAAATGTGCCCCCTACATATCACCTATTTCACTCTTATCAATTCACCAGATAAAAATTATATCAACATTAATGTGCTTGTTGCATTGCACCAATAATATAATATGATCATTAACATGAGTTGATATAATTAGTAGTCATAATTGCTATATTTTCACCAAACAATTGACTCCCTAAGAACTGCTTGTATTTGTTCAGCCATATCAAAGGAGTCCATTACACCCTGAAAATTTTATCATAGAATGCTGCAATCTTCACCAGCAAGTATAAACATCTTTAGAACATATTCTTAACAACGATTAAAAAAATATTCCAATTTTATTTCTATTTATAAATATTAAAATAAAATTTTATTATTTCATCCAACATTCCATTAACATTTTTACTACTACAAAAATAATCGAACGAATTAGGATTTGTTTGGGGCGGCTTTGTGCTTATCCTGAAATGCGGACCGCGGGTCGACTCTGCATTTAGTATAAAAAAACTCAAATACGGCATACAATATTTTAAAAAACGTGCAAATCAAACGGTTAAGCGGCGTTTTCAAAAGCATCGTCGCACTTATAAACTGCCTCAAACGAACCCTTAGTCTAATAAGCATTGCCCCGTATTTCTACCTGACTTCAATTCATTAAACTCATAATCTATCATCTTCAATTGACGACACATCTGCCTTGGAATTTTCTCCATTAGTGATATCAGCTACTGACATAAAAAATTTAAAAATTTGCAAACTATATTTTAATGCATTGCTGTTGATAATATTTTGTATTATGCTAGACAATTTTGGTGGGTGATAAAGTTTAAATTTTTATTTATTGGTTTTGGTTAATCTAACCAGTTAATAAAGGCCATAATGGTAAGGGGAATATGTAAACTTGACATACAAATTTATATGAAATCTATATTTTAATACACATACTCACATGCCACATAATTTTTATGTATTTGAAGATCTAATGTTAATAATTATTTATATAATGTTTGAATCCTTAAAATCATATTAAAAATATTGTTAATATTAATTTGGCTAAAACAAACATTTTCAAATATATATTCTATTAGCAAATATCAAAATTTCAGAGCTACTAACATAATTATGAAAAAATTGTCTAGAATGTACATAATTTATTGTATAAAAAATATGTTTTAACTTAAAAAAAATTAGCGCTAGTGATATTTTTATATGTATTATGTGCTGGAAAATTTGAGGCGGTAGATTTATATTTACGTCTTAGCATTGTAAGAGAATCCAACACAAGCACACAAATAAAAGAAGAGCGGATAGAGGGGACACGCAAGATTTTTTTGTAGAAGACTCAAAAGGGAAAAATCATAGGGCCTAGCACGATTAAAATAAATATATTATTCATATGTATGTTACACGACATTATTTTCCCTTGAACAACAAAAAAAATGCTACAATAGTGAAAGAAATTGACTTAACTTTCACTAGATGAGTGATAGAAAATGTGGGGAAGTGACATCAACCCAACTGTGACTAAAAGATAAATGATAGGGGTTGTGCGATGGAGATATGAATTCATGATCACCAATGGTGGTAGACCGGTGTTTGTTGGGCAATATTTATCCAACAATACTAGTGGTGATAGCTAGACAATGGTAATGTGTCGTGACGGTGATAGTGGTTGAGTAGTAGTGATCAAGTGATAGTGGTGATTTGGTTTGAGTGATAGTGGTCTGATAAGGATGATGGCCTAACAAAGATGGTTCGACTCGATGGCGGCGGTGGTAGAGAGATGATGATCTGGTTACAGCGTTGGTGTAACACAACAACGATAGTTGTCAAACATTTATGATCTAACATAGTGACAGTAAGGATATATTGAGTTGGTGATAGCTAAAGTGTACCATAAGAGTGGTTTTTGTCGGGCATCAAATAATTAGCATAGTAGCAACCAGAATATGATGATCCAGTGATGATGCTAGGGTGGTGGTCGAGAGATGATAATTTGGTGATAGCAACAATGTAGGACAGCAACGACAACCAACAAACACCAGTGATTTGAGATAGTGTCGGTCAAGAGATGATGATTTAGTGATAACAATGGTGCACCACAATAACAGTCGTTGTCCAGCTTCAGTGATTTGACAAAGCAGCAGTCAGAAGATGATGAAGTGATGATGACGGTAATGTGGCAGTGTGAGATGATGATTCAAGACAGTTATGGTGTAGCACAACAACTGTTGTTGTCAAGTGTCTGTGATTCGAAATAGTGGCAGTAGAAAGATGACGATCTAGTGATGATGGCAAGGTGGTGTTTTTAAAAGATGATGATCCAACAATAACGATAGTTTACTACAACCCCGACAGTTGTCAAGCAACGGTGATTCGACATAGTGATGACCAAGTGATGATAATCTATCAATGATGGCAGTGTTCAGTTATAACAACTTGGCAGTAGTGATGACAGTCTGACAATGGTGATCTAACAAAGATAGCAGTGGCTTGACATCGATCAAGTGTCGGTGGTCTAGTGGTGGTGGTAGTCTACTAATGGTGGTTTGACATAGCAGTGGTGGCCTAGCATCAGTGGTTCAACGATGGAAGTTTGACTGCGGTAGGGACAGCTTAACTAAGGTGATCTGATTTGGTGGTAGTGACTTGAAGACAGTTGTCCGACGATGGTTGTGTGATGGTGATAAGATTGATGATCACCGATGGTGGTGGTTGCTAGGTGACAGTGATCCAACAATATTAGTTGTGATAGCCAAGTGATGGTGATTTTATGATGATGATTTGACAATGGTGTTGTATCATGACAGCGGTAGTGTTTGAGCAAAAACAGTTCATTGATAGTATCGATGTCGTTTGAGCGACAATGGACTGATGATGATGATAGCCTAACGAAGATTATCCAGCTTGATGGTGATATTGACAGGAAGGTGATGGTACGGCGACACAATGGTGTAACACAATAACGACAATTGTTGAGCATCGATGACCCGGTGGAACGACAGTCGGAGGGTAATGATCTGACGATATTGACAATGAACCACAAGAGTGACTGTTGTCAGACATCAATGATTATGCATAGTGATGATCGCAAGATGATGATCTGATGATAATGGTAAGGTGGTGGTTGGGAGATGAATATCTGATGATAATGATAATAGTGGTGACTGATGGACGTCGGTGATTTGACCTAGCAGTGGCCAAGTGATGATAGTTTAATGACAACAATGGTATACCACAACAATAATTGTTGCCTAGCTCTGGTGATTTGGCATGATAATGACTGGAAGATGATGATGTGGTGATGATGGTAAGGTGGTGGTCTGGAGATGATGGTTGGAGATAACTATGGTTTACCATAAAATTAGTTGTTGTTGAGCATTAGTGATTTGACATAGTGGTGGTAGGAAGATGGTGATCTAATGATGATGGTAAGGTGGTGGCTAGAAGATGATGATCTGATGACAGCGACGGTGTACCACAACAATGATCGTTGTTAGCAGAGGCGAACCCAGAAAGGGTCTTGCCAAAATATGCTCAATTTTTTTTCTTTATGGCTTAGTTTATGATTTGGTCTCACTTGCACTAAGATTAGATCATTTTTTATATTATTTGGTTTGTCTTATAAATAATTTACTTTATCATAAATTGAAGTACATACATTTTCAAATTTAAAATCTGAAGCTACTGATTCAAATGTGCGTGTTGAGATTCATGCGAATCAATATGATTTTTATTCAAGAATTTATATATAATATAAATGAACATTAAATTTTAAATTTAAGATTTATAAATACTACTTCCCCGTCCACTATAAATACAGACTACACCTTTCGTGGTTCAAATTCATGAGCGGGAAGCGAAACCCCTTTTGTTTCCACTAAGAATATCCTGCCCTTTCATCGTCTTCCCTCTCGCGCCTCTGAAATCGCTCTCCGCTAGCCAGGGAGCTCCGGCCATGGACAACGATGACCCCCAGCGTCAGCTTCGCCTTCTGATCCTCGAGTTCTCCGCTGAGAAAACGAAAGGAGGTTAATCTTAGATATGCAGCCCTACATTCTATTTTGCTCTTTCTGTCCACCCACGGAATCAGCGATCAAATTGATGTGAAACAGAGCGCAGGCTTTCCGATCTGCAAAAACGCCACCTAGAGCTCCAGGCCGATTATGAAGCTGCGAATGTTGAGCTTGAGAAAACAAAACGAGTACGGAAGGCTGCCGAGCGGGAGCTGAGGGGATCGCAAGCTCAGCTCGATCGGACCAATGCATTGCTTCTTGCGATGGAGGTCTTCGCTGTTTTATTGTTTTTTTTCTACTTCTGATTCTTCTGGTTTAATTGTTATTTCATCACTTGACTTGGTGTTTCATTGTCCTCCGTGATGGGAAAAACAGAGGAGAAATTCGGGGCAGCGGGATGAGATCTCTCAAGTCAGCACAGAAATGCAGGCAATTAAGGTTGTCAGTGTTCATGAATTTGACTTTTTTTTTTTACTTTTTCTGATGAGTTTTCGTTGTGTGTTTGAACAATGAATTTTAACTGCGTGTTCCTGTTGACTGCCTAAAAGAACGATGCCAAAATTCAGCGGTACGTGCTCTCATGGCTTTCTTAAATTGGGATTGCTTGGATTATTACATCCTTCTCTTTTTTTGTTACTGCAACAGAGATGAGTTTATCAGGACAATGCAAGAGTTCAATACTAAAATAAGGTATCCATAACTCTGACGATCTCAGTTTTCTAGCCCTTCGAACTTTTGGCCGGTTCTTTATATTGTTTTCTTCTTTTCGTTGAGTTTGGAATCCTCTTTAAACTTGAGGCCCGACTCAAGATGAAGATCTATATGGTCTATGTTGTGGCCTGTTTTAGAGAAAATTAAAATAAAAATGTTCGTTGCTGATTTATATGTTCTTATACATGCAGCAAAAACAACCGATGAACTAGATAAAACATTATCATATCACAAATAGTTTAACAACTATTTGATGAACTTAAATGATTATCACGTTTTAGCAAGTTCAAACGAAAATAGTTTGTAACACAATTTCATTATAGTAAGATCAAAGAGATACTGAAATTGTTTGTTCAATACAAGAGAAACTGTTGTAATATATAGAAACAGAAAACGTTCGACTTTGACGAAGTGAAAAATGAAACGAGAAAATTCACTAAAAAAGAATACACAGATTTACGTGGTTCGGCAAATTGTCTATATCCACGGAGTTTCAGAGGATTTTACTAATTGTGGAATTTACACCGTTTGATTTCAACGACAATTACAGGAGAAAATCTCTCACTTTCTCAATCTCTCTTTTTCTCTCTCTACACTGAGATACACCGAAGAAGAAGAAGAATCGGGGAGAGCACACCTTGCGATTCCTTCTGCCTGCTTGCACCTTTTCAAACCAATTTCTTCTTTCTGCCTTTGCNGCTGAAATTGTTTGTTCAATACAAGAGAAATTGTTGTAATATATAGAAATAGAAAACGATCGACTTTGACGAAGTGAAAAATGAAACGAGAAAATTCACACTAAAAAAGAACACACAGATTTACGTGGTTCGGCAAATTGTCTATATCCACGGAGTTCCTGAGGATTTTACTAATTGTGGAATTTACAGCGTTTGATTTCAACGACAATTACAGGAGAAAATCTCTCACTTTCTCAATCTCTCTTCTTCTCTCTCTACACTGAGATACACCGAAGAAGAAGAAGAATCGGGGAGAGCACACCTGGCGATTCCTTCTGCCTGCTTGCACCTTTTCGAACCAATTTCTTCTTTCTGCCTTTGCCGCAAGCCACAAGCAAGAACTCATTCCCAAAGAAAAACCCAAATCTGCGATTCCTTTCTTTGTCTTCACCGCTCGCAACTACCGAAGGAGGAGTTGCGATATCTTCTTTCTTCGGACTGGAGAGATCGCTCGGTCTTTCTTTCTGCTTCTGTGTTTCACGAAAACGGAGAGGATGGACTTTCTATTCGTGAAATTTGGGAGGCGGGTGTTGTTCAGTTCCCAAAAATAGGAGAGGGTCGTGAGCATAGCGTAAACAGTTATTATTTGATCGTGGACCTATCTCCACAAATAACAAAACTCCCACTTGGAGACTGATACACGGATAACAACGTTCTTCTTCCTCAAACTGATATCCTCCACTGGTGGCGTCACCCTTTTCTTCAAACATGAATCTTCCACCTCTGCAACTCAAGACCTCTGTCTTCAAGCTATAAGACCAAATGAAGTTGCACACAACTTTAGTTTCTAAAGTGTAACATCCTTTGTCAACATATCAACAGGTTTCTGGCTTCCACAAATTTTCTCATGCAACACTTGTCTGTCATCCAACAATAACTGTATGAAGTAATTCCTGATTTGAATGTGTTTGGTCCTGGACTGAAATGTTGGATTTATGGCAAGGAATATGACGCTTTGACTATCACTGTAGAGAATGCCCTTCTTATTCTTCTTGCCCAATTCATCCAAGAAACCCTGTAGCCATATCATTTCATTTGCAGCCTCTGACACTGTTATGTACTCAGCTTCTATAGTAGACAACGAAATTGTCTTCTTCAGATTAGAGCAGCACGATATTGCAGTGTCACCAATAGTATAAATATAGCTCGTAGTACTTCTAGTATCAATGTCTCCAGCTAGATTAACATCAACAAAGCCTCGCGCCTCTGAACTCTTTCTTGAGAAACACAAGTAAGTTTCTGCAGAGCCTCTTAGGTACCTCAAGATCCATTTTACTGCTTCCTAATGTTCCTTTCCAGGATTACTCATGTATCTGCTAACGACTCTCACTGTATGGGCAATATCTGGTCTGGTGTAAACCATAGCATACATAAGTGAACCAATAGCTGAAGCATAAAGAACCTTACTCATGTGGTCTTGTCCCTTCTTTGGCTTGGGTAACTGATTCTTCTTGAGTCTGAAGTGACTTCCCAAGGGTGTGCCAACCAGTTTGGCCTTATCCATGTTGAACCTGCTAAGTACCTTTTCACATACTCAGCCTGAGAGAGTCTCAACACGCCTCTGACTCTATCTCTGACAATTCTCATACCAAAGATTTGTTTTGCTGCTCCCAAATCCTTCATTGCAAAGTGCTCTGACATCTGTCCCTTTAGATTATTTTCTCAATACTAGCACCTGCAATAAGCATATCATCCACATACAACGGTAGGATGATATAAGAATTGTCAAAATACCTGACATAGCAACAATGATCTGTCTGACATCTGTTCTATCATGTACTGTGCATGAAATTATCAAATTTCTTGTACCACTATCTAGGAGCTTGTTTCAGACCATATAAGCTCTTTTTCAATCTGTAAACTTACTCTTCCTTTCCCTGTACCACGAATCCTTCAAATTGGTGCATGTAGTTGTCTTCTTCAAGATCCCCATTAAGAAAAGTTGTCTTCACATCTAACTGCTCAAGGAAGAATTCTTCAGTAGCCACCATAGATAGTACCATTCTGATGGTTGTAAGCTTCACCACAGGAGAGAAAATCTCGAAATAATCAATACCATGCTTCTGTTGAAAATCTTTTACAACAAGTCTAACCTTGTATCTCTTACTGTCATCATACTTAATTTTCACGCGATACATCCACTTGTTGTGTAATGTCTTCTTCCCTGTTGGAAGATTTGTTAACTCCCAAGTCTGATTTTTAAGCAGAGAATCAATCTCCTTCTTCATGACTATCTCCCACTTGCTCGAATTTTCATATTGTAAGGTTTCTTCATAACTCTGAGGTTTTCCACCATCTGTCATCAAAATGTAGTTCAAAGTTGGAGAATAACCAGTGGAGAAGTCTAGCACTTTCTGACCTGCGAACTGCAACTGTAGGGGTAGACTGCTCTGAAACTCACTGTGGAACCATAAGAGTGGATGCCCCGGATCCACTTTCCTCATCACCTTCATCTCTGCCCTGTACTGTGACCTTTGGTAAATCATCAAATCTTACCAAATCAGATTCTTGCAGTGTTGTTTCAAAAACTATACTGGACTTATCCTTGTACATAACATTCTCATTGAAAATCACGTTCCTTCTCCTTATGATCTTTCGACCTTGATCATCCCATAAACGATATTCAACTGTCTCATCTTCATAACCAATGAAATAAAACTTCTTTGACTTGGCCTCAAGCTTACTTTGAGCATTAAAATTAATGAGAATATAAGAAAGACAACCAAAAGTTTTAAGGTTAGAAAATTTTACCTCTTTCTCACTCCAAACTTCTTCAGGTAATTCACAGTTTAATGGAACAGATGACCCCCTATTGATCAAATAAACTGCAGTGCTGACCGCTTCTGCCCAGAAAGTGGGAGGTAGTCCGGCGTGCAATTTCATGCTTCTAGCCCGCTCATTAATGGTCATGTTCATGCACTCTGCAACACCATTTTGTTGTGGTGTCCCTAGAGTGATCTTCTCCATTCTGATGCCCTGAGCTACACAATACTTCTTGAAACCACCATCAATGTACTCACCACCATTATCAGACCTCAGACATTTCAGCTTTAAGAATGTTTTTGTATCAACAACGGTCTTCCAAGTCCTGAACACACTAAATACATCAAATTTATACTTCAAAAAATAAACCCATACCTTTCTGTTATGATCATCAATGAATTTGACGTAGTAACGGGAGCCTCTAAGAGATGCCACTTGAGAAGGACCCCACACATCTGTGTGTACAAGCTCCAACTTTCCTGCCTTTGGCGTTCTACCACCTTTCAAGAAATTAACTTTTCTATGCTTCCCCATAATGCAACTCTCACGGATGTCGAGATCAACTAACTTTAGTTCTGGTAGCTTATCTCTGGACTGAAGTTCTTTCATACCTCTCTAACTCATGTGACCAAGNCGGGAGGCTGCCGAGCGGGAGCTGAGGGGATCGCAAGCTCAGCTCGATCGGACCAATGCATTGCTTCTTGCGATGGNACGGAAGGCTGCCGAGCGGGAGCTGAGGGGATCGCAAGCTCAGCTCGATCGGACCAATGCATTGCTTCTTGCAATGGAGGTCTTCGCTATTTTATTGTTTTTCTTCTACTTCTGATTCTTCTGGTTTAATTGTTATTTCATCACTNATTTAGATTTATCTGCAGAATTACTGACAACCATCCTCATAACATCGCAGTTATTTGAAAATGAAGCCAACAAGATCAGTGCACGTATCTCATCATTAAATTCAATTTCCACAGACGATAATTGATTTGTGATAGTATTGAAATCATTCAAGTGTTGTATAACAGACGTACCTTCCGACATTTTCAAATTGAATAACTTCTTCATCAGTTATACTTGTTATTCGCCGATTGTTTTTCATACATATCTGAGAGTGCTGCCATTAGATCTGCAGTCGTCTTCTCCTTGACGATGTTGTGTGGAACGGACATCGATAGGGTCAATCGAATAACCCCCAGAACCTGTTGATCCAACAGATTCGACTCAGCTTCATTCATTCTTTCAGGTCTTTTCCCCAATAACGGAAGATGAAGTTTCTTCTTATAAAGGTAGTCCTCTATCTGCATCCTACAATAATCAAAATTTGTGCCATCAAATTTCTCTATCCCTGAAACTTTCACTTCATTTGCAGTTATTGGCTCTGATACCAGTTGTTTTGATATATAGAAATAGAAAGCAATCGACTTTGACGAAGCAAAAAATAAAACGAGAAAATTCATATCAGAAAAGAACACACAGATTTACGTGGTTCGGCAAATTGCCTACATCCACGGAGTTGCAGAGGATTTTACTAATTGAGGAATTTACACTGTCTGATTTCAATGACAATTATAGGAGAAAGTCTCTCACTTTCTCACTCTCTCTTCTTTTCTCTCTACACCGAGATACACCGAAGAAGAAGAAAAACCAGGGAGAGCACACCTNTTCTCTCTACACCGAGATACACCGAAGAAGAAGAAAAACCAGGGAGAGCACACCTTGCGATTCCTTCTGCCTGCTTGCACCTTTTCAAACCAATTTCTTCTTTCTGCCTTTGCCCCAAGTCACAAGCAAGAATTCCTTCCCAAAGAAAAACCCAAATCAGCGATTCCTTTCTTTGTCTTCACCGCTCACAACTACCGGAGGAGTAGTTGCGATATCTTCTTCCTTC
>JXCR01101683.1:0-21545 GCA_002079205.1 Phalaenopsis hybrid cultivar
TTGGATGGAAGTTGTGGAAAGTATTGATCTTTAATGTTGGAAGAAGTTGTGATGATTTAAATTCGTGTACTTCATTTACTTATTTATCTGGCCTATCTAGATGTTAAAATTTGTTGTGAGAACAAGTAAAACCAGGCTAGTATTGTTTTAGTCAGCAATTGGAAAGAATCACATGAGGTTGTATGAATCAGAATGTAACTCATATGATATAGTGCAAATAAATAGGAAAATAATCTTTGAAGGGTGTAGAGTTGGTAGACTTTAAACTGACAAGTTAAAGCGACCAACTTGGTTTATTATTTTAGATATGAGATGTTAGCCCTCAGATGGAGGGAATTGAGGGAACTCTAGGGTGAGAGCTAGTATCTTCCCAGCTTAGCAGGTCTTCAAAACTATTCAAACTTTAAATTAGCCATTGTTCTTTATAGCATCTATAGTAAGGGTAAAGAATTATATTGCTTCCATTTGACACAACAAAATTTGCATATTTCAACAATAGAATTTCTATACTTATTACTGACTCATGATAAGGAGAAAGATATTGTCATATCAAGTGTTATTCTTTTACATAAACTCAAGTTATCTTTAGAAATTTTATTGTTTTGTCAAAATATCAAAAATACAAAAAAGAATTGAATTTTACCTACTATGAAAATATCTATAGTTTAAATAATTGTCTTTTTTAAAATAGAAGGTTTGTTGATAAATAGTGCATATTGCTTATTTTCCCTATGGGTCTGATATTCTGGTATTAATCAAAAAAGTTCTATATTATTTGATAACGATATGTATACTTGCGTAGTATCCCAATTTATATATATATATATATATATATTAAAAAGTTAAGTTCTTATTTTCTCCAGTATCAAGTTTTCGGTTCAGTTGCAAAGTAAGGAAACATAAGTGAAAAATATAATCAAAGACATTATACTGTTGCATATAACAATCAAGATCAAGTTTTTGGCGTCGTTGCCGGGGAAGATTCAAAAATTTCCTGAAAGCAAAACTTCTATTTTTAGAAAGTCTTATTTAAACTTTAAAAGGTATTGTAGTACTATCTTATTATTGTATTTTATTTTGTGTGTGTACTGTTGTATTTTATTTTATATTAGTGTATGTGTACTTCAGGTTTCGAAGAACCAGTGCCCTACGATTCTGAATTAGAGAGGATTGTTAAAAAAACCAGAAAAACAAAAAAAATTAAAAAATTTGAATAATCTAAAAAAATTACATAAATGACAAACCAAAATGACCAAAAAGCTAAAATTCATCATAAATATAGACCTTTAAGAGGTTATGCCAACTCTATAGTAGATGAACTGCATTGTAGTATTTAAAAACCTAATGTAGTGGCTATTTCATTTGAACTATAACATGCTATTATCCAAATGGTATCAAATAATTAGTTTGGGGAATCAATAATTGAATATCCAAATTTACATCTTGTGAATTTTCTAGAATTGTGTGCTACATTTAGATATGATGATGTATCACATGATGCAATAAGACTTAGGTTATTTACTTTCTCACTGAAGGATAAAGCTAAGATGTGGTTGAATTTGTTAACACCTAGATCTATCAAAATTTGGGGTGATTTAGCACAAAAATTCCTTGTTAAATATTTTCCACCATCCAAAACCGCGAAGCTTAGAAATGATATTACATCTTTTAATCAATTTGAAGGGGAATCTATTTATGAAGCATGGGAACAATTTAAAGAACTCTTAAGAAAGTGTTCACACAATGCTATACCAAATTGGTTAATAATTCAAACTTTTTATAATGGATTAGTTGGGTCTCTTAGATCTATTATCGATGTCGCTATTGGTGGTTCATTTTTGTCAAAACCATTTCATGACGCTTATGCTTTAATTGAAGAAATGACTACCAATAACTTTTAATGGCCTTCTGAAAGGGTGAATCCTAAAAAAGTAGCCAATATTCATGAATCTGATGCATTTACTATGTTAGCAAATTAAGTTGCTGCAATTTCAAGGAAGTTAGACCAATTTGAAATGAATTTTTCGTAACCTATCTCCATGATTGAAGAGAATTCATTCTTCCAAATGGTAGATTCTCAAGCATCATTAGAAACTTTGAATGTCATAAATAACATGCAGAATAACCCATATTCAAATTATTATAGCCCAGGTTAGAAGAACCATCCCAACTTTAATTGGAATAATACTACGGGTGGTAATAATCAGCAGTGGGGGAACAATCAAGGAAACCCATTGGAAAGTTTGAACAACAAAGGGAATAATGATTATATATCTACTTATCCTTCAGGTTTCAACAGTAATACACAATTTAAGGAGAAGAAGTTGTCTATAGAAGAAGTGGTGTTACAAATAAGAAATCAGTTACAAAGGCAAGGAGCTACAATTAGAAATTTTGAGAAGCAACTTGGACAAATTGAAAATTCATTAAGTAATAAATACCAAGGAACACTTCCTAGTAATACTAAAACAAATCTAAAAGACTAAAATAAAGAGTAAGTAAAAGTCGTTCAACTTAGAAGCGGAAGATGGTTGGAAGGTAGGGTTCAAAATGAAAATGGAGAAGAAAGAGAAGAAATTGAAGAATCAAAAGAGGACGCTCCAAAAGATTCTAAAAGAATTATTTCTCCACTTAAAGTTAACTTAGAAAAACCACCACCTCCATTTCGTTAGAGATTTCTTGAACAGAAGTTGGATAAGCAATTTTAAAAATTTTTGGAAATTTTTAAGAATCTAAAAATTAATATTTCATTTGTTGAAGCTTTAAAACAAATACCAAGTTATGTAAAGTTTACAAAGGATATTCTCAAAAGGAAAAGGAAGTTTGATGATAATGAGATTGTTGCACTTAGTGAGGAGTGCAGTGCAATTATTCAGAAGAAGCTTCCTGAAAAGCTTAAAGATCCTAGTAGCTTTACAATTCCATGTGCGATAGAAGATAGATTTTATGGGAAAGCTTTATGTGATTTAGGTACAAGCATTAACCTTATGCCATTATCAATATTTAAAAGATTGGGATTAGGAGAAATAACCCCTAATATTATAATTTTGTAGTTAGCATATCGTTCAATAACTTATCTTAAAGGAGTTATAGAAGATGTCCTAGTGAAAGTGGATCAATTTATCTTTCCTGTTCATTTCATTGTGTTGGATATGGAGGAAGATAAAGAGACATCTATCATTTTAGAAGAGTTAGGGCTTAGATTGTACAGCAGAGTTGTACAAAGGCCTAAAGATAAGGTGAGGATTTATGTTGCATAAGAAAACAACCTCGAAGTCCTATGGATTTTTTGTTTAATTCTAAGGAAGGAAATGGATTAGCTGGGGAAGACAGGTTTTGCTGTTAAAGATGGTCGTGATGCCCACCATGCTAGCTCCAAGCTCCTTGTTGTGACGAGTTTAAGTTTTCTAGGATGTCGAGTTATGATGTCAAATCAGTTGGCCCTATGGTGGTAGTTCCTTAAAAATTTATTGGGGCATGTTAAAGTTAATTAGAGTGACTCTAGTTAGGATCCTATGGTTCCCTCATTCTGACACCACTATTTTCTATAGGATTCACTTAGTCCAAATGAATTTACTAAACTCAACTTAATGAGTTCCATACTTTCATTTAGCTATGGGAAGCCTCGTTAGCAACCGTAGGTTACCTCCTCCGAGGGATTCTCGATCATCCCATAGAAACGTCTTAATTTATTTGTAGTTGTTGCTTTGTGTGATGTTTGTGATTAAATTTTGAGTTGTTTTAAATTTTGAATGTTGTGGAGGTAATTTTTATCTTGGTTGATTTTAATTTTGATTTTGGGTTTTGGTTTTGTGGCTATCCTAATAGTTTTGGTTTTCATGCAGGGTGACATTGTTGTTTAGCATGCAAGTTTTGTAAGCATAAAAAGTACAGTATGAAAGTACAAGAAAGAGGTCACTGTAAACTATAAAAAGTGTCCCTGGCGAGTCTTCTCATTCCTCCACCTGAACTCAAAATGCATGTGAGGGCATTTTATGTAAAGCGGAAAAGTAAGGTTTTAGCGATCTACCCAACCCTAGGTCATATCTTGGCGGTCCCTATTAATTTAATTAAGGATGATTTTTGTTAATCAAAACATATTAAGTTTAGTAGACGTCCGAGGTATGCAACAGATCTAGAGAAAGAAGCAAGTCCACGCTTCCCTCTCACTACATAATGAAAAGTCTCGAGCTCATTAAAACTTATTATGTTGCTTAATGACTCATCCTGTTAATACCTTTAATGCTTAGTGAACATTAATGTTTCAGTTAGCCTTAAGGGTAGGGTAATTATTACTTATAATTTAATTCGAGAATTTTATGGGTGATGACCCTTAAAAGGGCAAGTTAATGCTATCAAGGCACTTAGCCAACTTTTTTTTAATTTGGGCTTGTAGTGTTTTAAAGATATTCAATTTTTAATTATGTTTACTTTTATAATCCTCATTTAATCAGATTTGATTTAGCTTAGGTCACTACTAAGCCCTTAAGATTTTGTTAGATATCTTAGTTATATTTTTTTTAAAAGATTGAATTTTTAGGTGTTGATGATTCATTATCAAAATTTTTAAAAGCCATTCAAATCATTAAATAAGTTTATTAAATTGGTGAGTTATTAACACCCAAAACTATACCCCTAAGTCTAGGATCATTTAATTGACTAGACTTCCAAATTTTAATAGTTTAAGGAAATTGCAAATTTATCCTTTTAATTATGAAAAGTGAGATTGGTTTCTACTAGTTAATCCCTTGTGTTTCAATCATCCAAATATGTTGATTAGGATCAAATGTTACCCATTTCTGTTTCTTGAATTAAGACTAAATGTTAATTAAGGCTAAATTTTCAAAATTACACTTTTGCCCCTAAGGCTCTATCACCTCATAATTTGTCAAATTTAATTCAAATGACTTTAGAATTTTTATCCCACCTCACTCATGGGTCAATTAAGACGTTAGAGGAGAGAATGTAATTTTTCAAAATTTAATTTAATTTAGATATTTATTTTTATGCAAAAAATAGGATTTTTTAAAGAAAAATCCATAACTTGACGAAGAAAAATACTAATCCCTTGAACTTAAACCAGAAATTCATTGGGACCAAATGTCATGATTTTTTGAGTTATATTTGAATTTCAAGAATTATTTTAATTTCTCGAGCATTTATTAATTATAAAAGATTTTAAATTTGTAAAATTAAATTTTTATATTTTTATTAAATATCTCTGATATCAAGGAACCCAAAAAACAAATTTCACATTTTTCTATTTTTTCTTTGAATTATTAAAATTATTTTAGTGAAAATCTATTTTAGCCTTTAAAAAAATTTATTTTAAGCTTCAAAATTCAATATCTTCACTTAGAAAATTAGAAAAAATATTTCAATTATTCATAAGTGCTTAGGAAAATATTCAAAACATTTTCATGAATTTTCTTATTTTTGTGATTTTTATCATTTTTTAATTAATTAAATATTAAAAATAGGCTAAAAATGAAGTTTTTATTTTAATTACTATTTTATTTTTAGAAAATTTATCTGATCACAGAGAACTCCAAAAACCAATTTTTATAATTTTTTTGAGTTATCTTTTAATTATTAAAAATCATTTTTTAGTTAAAAATGACATTTAACTTAGAAAATCATTTTGAGTTATCAAATGAGCTCCAAATATTTTGAAATTTTTACAGAAAGTTCTATGAACTTCAAATTATAGTGGAGAGTTAAAATCAAGTCATTTAGATGATTATGTTTCCCAAAATTGATTTTCTTTGTGTTTTAGGGTTTGTGAAAATTAAGTGTATTTTTAATAACTTGGCTCATGAAACATTTTCCAAAGGGTTCTCTGGTCATGGCAAACCTTTCAAAATTTTCTTGAAATTTTCTAAGCAACATGCTAATTATTATGATTAACTTATCAAAATAATAGACATAAACTTGAAAAATATGGATCTTTGTCTAGGGATCTCCTCTGACTTTGGAAAAATCAGAGAATGTTTCGTAAGATAGAGGCAACAACATGCCAAAATTTCAAGCAAGAGTGAAATGTCTACATGCATGGAGAACCAAAAGACTCAAAAAAGGATTTAATTAATTAAAAATAAAATATGCATCAAATGAACTTCAAACCATTTTCAAATTATTTTTCTTTATTCACTGAGCAAGTGGGTATTTTTATTTTATTTTTGTGATTTTTTTACACCAAGATATGAATTTTTAAAGTTAGGGCTATTTATTTAAATCATAAAATACCCTATTTATCTATTTAAACACGTGGCACCGCGTCAACCTATGGCGGCTCTGAAGCTCCACGCGACGTCCTCTGGTTCGACACCGCCATCCACCTCAACGCTGACTCGGCTCGCATTTCATGTAAGAAGGCACTGTCGGGCTAGATCTCATCCGTTGATGAGATAAACGCGAGATCAGACTGCTCCCCATCATCGTCCCCAAATAGGCTGACCCGATAACTATTCTCACTAAAACCTTAAGATCTCCCTTTAGACTCAACCAAATCTCATGGGGCTTGATCCTATGGACTCGTCTAAGTGAGAAGAACACATCCATATGGTAAACATGCCATTAAACTAAGCCTAACCAAATGGAGAATCAAAATAAGAATGGGAAGAGGGGAAGTTCAATACCTTTGCTCTGAGAAGGGAAGCTTCAATTGGAGGTCCAAGGAGGCTAGAGATTGAGCCTCTTGCTATAATGAAAGGTCTAGGTATGAATTTGACCAAGCTCGATTTCAGGTGTTGGTGTAGAGCTATGTTAAGGGCTCTGTATGAGGGGGATTTGATGGGGCTTTTTCTTCTTTATCTGTGGTGATGGTGCGGGTGAGTTTAATTGGAGTTTAGTGGACCTTGGAGCTATTGGGAGTTCTGTTCTGGTTTTGGCAGAAGTTTGAGCTCCAAATTGAGCTTCCACAGCGGGGATCAGTGGGCAAAAATGGTTGGCTTGAGCTGAGGAGAGCTCAAAGACTCTGTGGGATCAATTCGGGTCTCTCTTTGAGAAAATTTCAGTACCTCTCCCCTTGTAAATGGAGGTGAGCTTTTATAAAAATCGTCAATGGTGGCTCTGTGGGACAATTGAAGGGTGAAAAGTGTTGCATATGTGGAGGGCAGAGAGGCTCCAAACTTAAAAATGGATGAGGTGGCCTCAAGGTTTGAATTGGGTTTGGATTTAGGGGAGTTTTCTCATAGTTTTTGTGTTTTCTAGCCACTAGACAGGCCAATAAGGAAAGGGGAGTTGGCCAAGAGGTCAGGTGAGCCAGGGGGAGGTTCAATTATCACTTAACCCCAACGGTTAGTCATAATGGCGAGAATTTTGGCTTAAAACCCAAATATGGGCAATAATTTAGGGACTCATTGGTCCATAACTTGTTTTGGTTGGTTTTGTAATGTTTAGCCTGGTCCAAAGGAAGGGCTTAGTGGCTGTGGTGATCTTTGGTTGGCCAATTTGACATGGCTAGGTTAATTTTTGGAGAAGGGGTCCATGTAGTTCAATTTAGCCAAAGCTTGGGTTTGGGCTAAGCTATCCATCACCTTCAGCCCAATTAATTGGTCAAAAATGTGTAGACAATTTTCATGAAGATTTTGGTGAAGACTTGAAATGATTTTGAGTTCAATTAGGGGCTCAATTTGAAGGATTTTGGGAATTTTGATCAATTTGGGCATGTTGGGCTAGACTTGGGTCTAGATTGGGCTAGGCTTGGGCTAAGTCCAAATTGATTATTGATAATGGTCAATAAGAATGTGGTGAAGAGTTTTTAACATAAATTGGGTGCCAATTTTGGGGTTAAGGCAATCAATTTGGTGGAATATTGAGACATGGCCAATTTAGAGAAAATTTAGAGATTTTTGGACTTAGATTAGAATAAAATTAAATTTAGGCTTCACCAAGGCCAATTAAAGGTCAATTTTAATTTTTGGGAGTGTTATGAAGAGTTTAGGATTCAATTTGAGACCAATGGAGTAGGCCATTGGGTTCATTTTGGTGGAACCAAGTCGTAGGGCCAAAATTGAGGGTTTGACTTAGATCAAAATTGGGCTCAAAGAGTGGGTCAATTGAGCTTGGATTTGGTTTAAATTGGTCATATAGAAGGTGAATTTCAGTTTATAATTGAAATTGGGGAAAATTGGGCCCAAATTGATGGACATTTGAGGTAAATTTGGTGAAAATTGGGCCTTTAAAGGCAATTTGGGGGTTTTGGTCAAAATGGTCAAATTGGTCAAATTGGGTCATGTGGTAGTTGATAAAAATGAATTGGGAATATTTGGAAGGTTTTGGGGATTTTTTTGGAATTTTTTTAAATTTTGGGCTAAGGAGGGGCATTTTGGTAATTTGGCAATTTTTTGGTGATTTTGGGTAATTGGGTATTTTCAAAAGGTTTGAAAACGATTTTGAACAAATTTAGGTATTTTGGGTAAATTTGAGATTTTTGCCCAAATTTAGGATTTCAATGGTACTTAGGTAATTCGGGGAATTTTGGGGCAAAAGACCAAGTTGAGTATTTTTGGTAGAATTAGGGTGTCAACCACCATAAATGTGCTATGAACCAATGGGAACCCCATTTGGGCCCTCTATGTACTGGTCTTAGCTAAACCCCAGTTTAGGGCTAGTAGGTTCAAAGGACCATCTACATGAGTGTCCCAAAGGATCAAGGGATCAAAGTCAAGGAATTTTGGGTTTAGGGTATTGAGTGATTGTGAGTGTGGTGATTGTAGTGAGTGTCTTAGCTCTAGACCAGCACCTAGAGTCAACCCTAATGGCAAGCAGTCTTATGGGAACTCACCTTGAGCTCCCCCATATTGACCCCTACCTACTAAGTGCTAAAGGTTCAGACCAATATCAAGTTAAGCAAGGAGGAGTTTAGAGTTTCTAATGGTGAGGGTTCCATTTCTAGTTTTTTAGGAATATTCAACAGGAAAGTCCCATGGCTAGACCCTAGGTTACTAAAGATGAAGAACTAGACCTCAACCAAAAGTGTGGTAAAAAAATGGACCCCCAATAGGTGTGGTGTGTTGGGCAAGCACACCGCGCGTATTGGCGTTGACCGGAGATCAAAAAAACCAAAGCATACCCTAAGTCAAAAGACTTAGAAGGAGGTGTAGAATTTTGTGTGTTATTTGTTTCTGTTAGGGAATTATGAGGTGAATATTTGATTGAAATCAATATGTAGGAACTCTTGCTGGGGATTGGAGAGTAAGTGTTGAGTTATGAGATTTCATGTGTTTATAGAGGATGGGAATCAGTACATAAGTGCTGACCACGAGGTGGGAATTGAAGTTTAGGTATTAATTTCAGAAGAGGTTTAGAGGTTAAGGACTAACCTCAAAAAGAGGGGAATCATAAATTAACGACTGATTCCAAAATGAGAATTGAAAGTTAAGGATCAATCTCAAGAGAGAGTCAGAAGTTAAAGACTGACCTCAAAAAGAGTGAATCAGAAGTTAAGAACTGATTCTAAAATGAGAATTGAAAGTTAATGATCACTCTTGAAAGAGAGTCATAAGTTAAATACAGACCTAAAAAAAGTGAATCAGAAGTTAAGGACTGATTTCAAAAAAAGAATCAAAAGTTAAGGATCAATGTCGAAAGAGAGTCGGAAGTTAAGGACCAACCTCGAAAAGAGTGAATCAGAAGTTAAGGACTGATTCTAAAATGAGAATTGAAAGTTAATGATCAATCTTGAAAGAGAGTCGGAAGTTAATGATCGACCTCAAAAGAAGTGAATCAGAAGTTAGGGACTGATTCTAATATGAGAACTGAAAGTTAATGATCAATCTCAAAAGAGAGTCGAAAGTTAAGGATCAGCCTCAGAAGAAGTGAATCAGAAGTTAGAGACAGATTCTAAAATGAGAATTAAAAGTTAATGATCAATCTTGAAAGAGAGTCAGCAGTTAATGACCGACCTCGAAAAGAAGTGAATCAAAATTTAAGGACTGATTCTAAAAAGGGAATTGAAAGTTAAGGATCAATCTCAAAAGAGAGTCGGAAGTTAAAAACCGACCTCGAAAGAAGTGAATCGGAAGTTAAGGACTGATTCTAAAATGAGAATTGAAAGTTAATGATCAACCTCAAAAGAGAGTCGGAAGTTAAAGACCAACCTTCAAAAGTGTGAATCAGAAGTTAGTGACTAATTTTAAAATGAGAATTGAAAGTTAAGGATCAATCTAGAAAAAGAGTTGCAAGTTAATGACCAACCTCAAAAAAAGTGAATCAGGAGTTAGGGACTGATTCTAAAATGAGAATCAAAAGTTAAGGATCAATCTCAAAAGAGAGTCGGAAGTTAAGGACCGACCTTGAATAGAGTGAATCAGAAGTTAGGGATTGATTCTAAAATGAGAATTGAAAGTTAATGATCATTGTTAAGAGAGTCAGAAGTTAAGGACTGACCTCAAAAAGAGTGAACCAGAAGTTAGAGACTGATTCCAAAATGAGAATTGAAAGTTAATGATCAATCTCGAAAGAGAGTTGGAAGTTAAGGACCGACCTCAAAAGGAAGTGAATTAGAAGTTAGGGACTAATTCTAAAATGAGAATTGAAAGTTAATAATCAATCTCAAAAGAGAGTCGGAAGTTAAGGACCGACTTCGAAAGGAAGTGAATCAGAAGTTAGGGACTGATTCTAAAATAAGAATTGAAAGTTAATGATCAATCTCAAAAGAGAGTCAGAAGTTAAGGACCGTCTTTGAAAGAAGTGAATCAAAAGTTAGGGACTGATTCTAAAATGAGAATTGAAAGTTAATGATCAATCTCAAAGAGAGTAAGAAGTTAAGGTTCGACCTCAAAGGAAGTGAATCAGAAGTTAGGGACTGATTCTAAAATTAGAATTGAAAGTTAATGATCATTCTCAAAAGAGATTTGAAAGTTAAGGACAAATCACGAAAAGAGTGAATCATAAGTTAATGACTGCTTCTAAAATGAGAATTGAAAGTTAATGATCAATCTCAAAAGAGAGTCGGAGGTTAAGGACCGACCTCAAAAAAAGAGTGAATCAGAAGTTAGAAACTGATTCTAAAATGGTAATTGAAAGTTAAGGATCAATCTCAAAAGAGATTAGGAAGTTAAGGACTGACCTTGAAAAGAGTGAATCATAAGTTAAGGATTGATTCAAAAATGAGAATAGGTGATGTTAATCCCATAAACATGTGTTATGTGAAAAGATTGACATTTGGTGAGAAAAATGAGCAAAATTTTGTGCGGTTTTGTGCAGAACATGAAACTCCACGGGGATGTTAAGAGAATTAGTGCAGATAAAGATTGTTGTGCTGCATGAGCAAAGAGTAAGAGACCTCGAAATTGAGAGAATCAACTCAACAGGTTTATTTTCTTTTCTTTTTGTTTTGATCATGTTAATTTTTAAAATATGTTTTTAAAAATTTAATATTAGTTGGTTGATTTTTCAAAAGAGATTTGTTTAGTTGTTTGTTTGTTATTATTATTATTACATTTTTTTATTTGAATTTTATTATCATAAAAAATTTTGTTCTTTTGTTCTTTGTTCATTGTAATCTCGAACAAACGCATGGTCCATGGCTTTTATTCATCGCACAAAAATGAAATTGAACAAATAGACAAATTTCTAAATGAACCTTAATTCATTTGCTCCAATAAGTGTTACAGGTTAGGTGTAGGCCAAAGCCTCAAAAAGTACAATGCGTAGATTGCATCAAAGTACATCCAAAAATAGGCCATGCCAAGTATATTTCATAAATCAAGCATGTGTAATACATATCATATCTACTGTAATGTAGTGCAGCAAAATGGAAAAGCATCCTCTGAATGTATGTCTCTGACGGGGCAAGCTTTTGATCGAGCTAACCTTCTAAGCCATCCTACACGACAAGAGTTCCCTTTATATGTTTTTTGTTGTTCTGTCAAGATATTCTCTTATTTCTTGTTTGAGGTGATCCTTCTTGAGGCGGACACTGATTGGACTAGCTGCTCTGTTTCTGAGCAAGCTGTAAAGAAGATTGGTGAGGATCTTTTGGATATATCTTCATTGGTTGTTTTCCTTTATCGACATTCACTACTGTTCCAAACTTCTTTTCAAATACTATGGTTGCCTTTGACTTCTTATGTGAATCCATATGTTTGATTTCATCTTGAAGAATGGTGTCTTTGCTGAGTAGCTTCTCGAAGGATTTGATGGTGAGTCCCTTGAGCATGAAAGCTACTAGCTCATGAATGCTTTTGAATAAAATCTAAATTGTGTGATGTTCCTGTAGCTGAGGTTCACATTTCATGCTAAGGTTTCTCTACCTCAAAATGTAACCACCAAAGTCTCGTTGGGCTTTTGTTTTTCCATCATGAGTTCTCCTATAGAGACATGGTTTTGCGCTCTGGCAAATATATTCATAAAATAATTGTTCCAGCTTGGCAAATTTCTTAATTTATTTGTTGGGTAAATCAGCATACCAATCAAAGGCAATCCTTGACAAGCTACTGATGAACTGTTGGAAGATTGAAGCTTCACTATTTATTGTGTCTCCCCAACTGGCTAGAAAGTGTGCTATATGTTGTCTGGTATTTTTCAGCTCCATTAAATATTTTAAAGTTTGGGGCAACAAAACCCTTAGGGAAGGGTACAACATCAAACTTTTTTGGGTAAGGTCTACACTTCAAAATCAATGCACCACCCTTAGATTGGGTTAAGGCTTCCCAAACTTGCTCGACCATTTGCTTAAATACCTTCTTTGGCATGGCGCCCGATAGAGAATCTATCTTTTGTTGCTCATCTTTGTTGGCTGAGGAAAATTCTCTTCTTTCATCTATGATGTGTATGATTTATGGCTGGTTGATCTTCGGAGAGGCTAGTTGTGGTACTTGAGATTGTCCTTGAATTGTGGTCATGGCGGTCATGGCTGTATCCATCTCATCTATCCTTTTCTCTAGTTAGCTGACTTGCTCATCCATTAGGAGGATAGCCCTATGCATTTCATCTATGGCATTTTTTTTAACGAGAGGTTGAGCATCGCACACAGATGTAGCGGCTCTGATTTCAATAACATGGACACCCATGAAATCCTTTTCGAGGTAATCATTATAGTCAAAATCTTCATTATCATCATCGATGAGAACTCTGTGTTCTTGGGCTAACTCAGAAATCTCGACTCTGAGCTTTTAAACTTTTTCTTCAATTATTGATTCTTGGATTGACTTAAGATCTGGAGGACCCTGTTGGACCTCCTCCTCTATCTTCTCCATCTCACTCGCAATCGCTGCGACAATGTCAGATACTTCAGACCTTGGCTTCATTCCATGATCTTTCCCTATGGACATACTGGACTGGATCGGTACAGCGACCATAGGTATCCACACCTTTTTCTTTGATGATGATGTCTCAGGACAAAGTGTCCTAATAGAAACATCGGTATGTCGAAAGGAAGTATGCTCCTCATGGTGCAGACTGACTACAACACTGGAAATTTCTTCATCTTTTACTTCAAAATTTTAGGAATGTCTTTGAAGTGTGTGATCAACAAAATTTTCGGACCCAGTCTTAACTTAACCGGTCGACGACCTGTGGTCCTGGTAGTGGTAGAATCTGTGGTGACAATAGCAGTGTCGACTCTGCTTCCCAAGCAAAACCAGACGAGAATGCGAGTAGGTAAATTTTTAGTTGACTTTTGAGATCGTTTAGAGGATTTGACTTCCTTTAAAATCTCTTTCTTCATATGAGGGGATATTGCATGCCTCACTCATTTAATTAATTCAATAATTGAGGAGCCCTCTTTGGCAGCTAGTCTCTAAAAAACGGAACTGACTCAGGTGATAGAAGTAGGTTTCTTTTTCTACACACCTTATCCATGAAGCGATGATAATGCAGCGATGATTTTTTGGATACTCTCGTATCCATCGGTATTCATTAAAGGATGGAATCTACTTCCCCATAGTAGTGTATATGCTTTCAATAATCCAGATTTGTTTTGGTGAGGATCTTCGTCAGCAGGTACCTCCTTAGGAGCCTGAGCTTTAGTGGCCCTCCGAACTCTCCTGTTGTGGTTTCTCCTTTGAGTTCGAGTTAGCGGCGTAGTCTTTGAACTTGATCCGATTTTGAATACTGATGGCAGGACAACTAATCCCTCAGTCAGATCTTCCATGATCATTACTTCTTTCCCTATAGCAGTAGCAGGGACAACAGGCTTGGTAGGTGTCGGGGTGGCAGCAGTAGTCTTGGCCTTCTTATAAGAAGGGAAGTCTTGAAGATAACTCAGGTTGAACTCAATAGACGGCTGCTGAACTTCTAGAGCAGTGACTTCCATCATGGTGAATGGGGCCTTCCTGAGGATAACCTTGAGGTCTTCAAATCTGGCTCCAAACTTAATGGTTGGAGCAACATTGAGGACTTCATTGCTTGTCGGCAAGTTGCAAGAAAAAGTCAGCGCTGAGTACGCCATCGCAGCAGCTTTAAAAAAAAAAGCTTTGGGGTTAGTTATATGGCCAAAACCTTATAATCTTAGTGTAAGCACTGAAAATTAACAGAGGTTGATCTGTAGACCGGGTAAAGCTTAGTTTGTGGGGATTTTAAATTTTTTAATTAAAAGTTAATTTAAAAGTAGAAAATTTTAATTAATTTTAAAGCGCACACGACACAAAACAATTTGATTTAATTTGTAAAATAGCAAATTAAAGTCGCAAAAGAGATGTGAAGTGTTTTAGGACCTAGTGCGGGACCCATTTAACGACACACAATGCCCAGGTGGAACTAGTCCACCAACACACCTATTGGGGGTCCGACCCCACATGAAGATTAAAAAGAGTCCTTAATGGCCTCTTGAACCCCTCTGTTGAAAGGTGATTGAAAAGACAGTCCTGAAGTCCAAAGAGTTGTTTGTACTTTCCCAAGACAGAAATGAGTAAAGTATGTCAACACAAGAAGAGTAATTTGGTCCAAGAGGGATATGGACACATTACCGATGTGTGAATATAATATTTATTTATTTAATTGGAGAGAAAAGCTTGTCCCCAATGGAGCGCTATAAGTTTTCGACAGTATTTTGGTTGAAGAGTTGACCGTAAGAAGTTGTCCACTGGAATAGAAATCTTATCACCCCTTTGGAAGGATGTTTTAATGTTTAGAAAAATATGAAATCAAACTGACCCTAAATTTTTCATAGTTTAAATGAAAGAGCGTTGTACTTCAAACCCTGAATCTATCCCGAAGGATAAATACAAGACTTGAGGATGAGGCTCGATCAAATAAACTAAGAAATATATGACGTCCGTTTGGTCTATGAGACTGTTTTATTTGCCAAAATTTTCCCTATTTAATACAAAGAATTAAATAGGGTTTAAATTAAATTGGGTTCGAATGAGCTTCCTATAAGGGCAAGCCCCTATAGTTAATTACATCTTAAATGACCGAAGTCACCTTAGAAAACTCTTGATAAAAATTAAGAAATATTATCTTCAAGAAGGTCAAAGGATAGGAATTTTCAACGAGATCAGACAAAGAGGTGTGAAAAGGGAATGATTTAAAGTTGGAATAGTTATTGTAGAGTCCAAAGAAGGAAGATCTAGGGAATGTCATGGATCTGAAGGAGAGCATCGGTGACTTCTCAGTCTATCCTATAGTTTGGCTTCGGTTTTGAGGAGAAATTTATTTGAGTATTTCATCCAGCTAATTTTATTGGTTAGGGCTTACATTCATGTGAAACGATTGCACAAATAACCTGGAAGATGTGAGAACTTCAGACATGACATACGTCAACCTCAGAATCCTAAGACGAGTTAGGGCTTAGATTGTACAGCAGAGCTATTCAAAGTTCTAAAGAAAAGGTGAGGATTTATGTTGCATAAGCAAACAATCTCAAAGTCCTATGAATTTATTGTTTAATTCTAAGGACGGAAATGGATTAGCTGGGGAAGACAGGTTTTGTTGTTGAAGATGTTCGTGCTACCCACCATGCTAGCTCCAAGCTCGTTACCGTAACGAGTTTAAGTCTTCTAGGGTGTCAAATTATGATGTCAAATTATGTGGTCCTATGGTTGTAGTTCCTTAAAATTTATTGGGGCATGTTAAAGTTGATTAGAGTGACA
The DNA here is from genome assembly GCA_002079205.1 of Phalaenopsis hybrid cultivar. Classification (NCBI taxonomy): domain Eukaryota; kingdom Viridiplantae; phylum Streptophyta; class Magnoliopsida; order Asparagales; family Orchidaceae; genus Phalaenopsis; species Phalaenopsis hybrid cultivar. The sequence goes on from JXCR01101683.1 coordinate 16,041, forward strand.
CCGGTTAGGATCATACGATTACCTTGTTCTGACACCACTATTTTTTATTGGATTCACTTAGTCCAAATGAATTTACTAAACTCAACTTAATGGTTCGATACTTTCATTTAGACCGTGGGAAGCCTCGTTAGTAACCGTAGGTTACCTCCTTCGAGGGATTCTTGATCATCCGATAGAGACATCTTATTTTAGTTGTAGTTTTTACTTTTTGTGATGTTTGTGATTAAATTTTGAGTTGTTTTATATTTTGAATGTTGTGGAGGTGATTTTTTTTTGGTTGATTTTAATTTTGGTTTTGGGTTTTAGTTTTGTGGCTATCCTAATAGTTTTGGTTTTCATGCAAGGTCACATTGTTGTTTAGCATACAAGTTTTATAAGCATAAAAAGTACAGTATGAAAGTTAAATAAATTTGGGTATTTTGGATAAATTTGGGATTTTTGGCCAAATTTAGGGTTTCAAGGGTACTTAGGTAATTTGGAGAATTTTGGGGCAAAAGGCCAAGTTGAGTATTTTTGGTAGAATTAGGGTGCCAACCACCATAAATGTGTTATGGACCAATGGGAACCCTATTTGGGTCCTCTATGTACTGGTCTTAGCTAAACCCCAGTTTAGGGCTAGTAGGTTCAGAGGACCATCTACATGAGTCTCCCAAAGGATCAAGGGATCAAAGTCAAGGAATTTTGGATTTAGGGTATTGAGTGATTGTGAGTGAGGTGATTGTAGTGAGTGTCTTAACTCTAGACCAACACCGAGAGTCAAACCTAAGAGCAAGTAGTCCTATGCGAACTCACCTTGAGCTCCCCCATATTGACCCCACCTACTACGTGCTAGAGGTTAGGACCAATATGTAGAGCCTCAAGTTTAGAAAGGAGGAGTATAAAGTTTCTAATGGTGAGGGTTCCTTTTCTAGTTTTCTAGGAATAGTCAACAGGAAAGTTCTATTGCTAGGCCATAGGCTACCAAAGAGGAAGAACTAGACCTCAACCAAAAGTGAGGCCAACAGACATATAATCAACAACAAATAATATATATTAATTTCCAAATGAAGGCATAAATGGTCCCATAAAATTTAATCCCCACAAATCAAAAATTTGAACTTCTAATGTGTAATTTAGAGGCATTTCATTTCTTTTAGAAATATTTCTAACTCTCTAACATTGATCGCATGTTTTAATATAATCATTAATATCTCTAAATAGAGTGGGCCAATAAAATCCTGCTTGTAAAATTTTATGTGCAGTTCTATTTGTTCCAAAATGTCCTCCAAATTTAGAATCATGACATCTTTTAATTATTTGTTGAGTTTATTCATAAGGCACACACCTTCTAATAATTAAATCTTTACACTTCTTATATAAATAAGGGTCATCCCAAAAATAGATTTTTGAATCATAAATAAATTTTTTTAATTGTTGATTCTTAACATCTGGTGGTAGAATATCACTCACAATATAATTTACTATATTGGCATACCACAGCATATTCATTACAACAATATTATATAATTGTTCATCAGAAAAAGTTTCCAAAATTTTATTTGTAAAATTAATATTTCTTGTTCTACTCTAGAAAAATGACCAGCTATTTGATTATCATTTCCCTTTCTATTAATTACCATAAAATTGAACTTTTGCTATAGAAGTATCCATCCAATTAATCTTGGTTTAGCATCCTTCTTATGCATCAAATATTTGATAGTAAAATGATTTGTATGCACTTTACATTTGACTCCAATTAAGCAAGGTCTAAACTTATCAAAGGCATATACTATAGTTAATAAATCTCTTTTAGTAGTAGTGTAATTAATTTGAGCATCATTTAGAGTTTTACTAGCATAATATATTACTTAAAAACATTGTTGTGCCTTTGTCCTAAAATGGCTCCAATAGTATAATCAGTAGCATCACACATTACTTCAAATGGTTTCTCTCAATTAGGTTGAATGATTATAGGTGCAGTGAGTAATTTTTCTTTCAACAGTTCAAATGCTTTTATGCATTCATCATTAAAATCAAATTTTGTATATTTTTCTAAAAGTTGGCATAATTGTATAGTTATTTTTGAAAAAAAATTTATGTAACACCTGTAGAAACCAGTATGTCCTAAAAAACTTCTTACCCCTCTAGCTGTAGTAAGAGGTGGTAATTTCTCAATAACTTGAATTTTTGCAGAATCTACTTCCATGCCATTTTTAGAAATTTTATGCTCAAGAACAATTCCTCCTGCAACTATAAATTTACATTTTTCCCAATTTAGTGCTAGATTGATTTTTTCACATAATTACATAACTTTTCTAAATTATTTAAACATATTTCAAATGAACTCTTGAATACAGAAAAATCATATACAAATACTTCCATTCCATGTTCAATTAAATTACAAAAAGTTTACATCATACATCCTTGAAATGTTGCAGGTGCATTACATAGTCCAAAAGGCATTCTACGAAAAGAAAATGTTCCATAAGGACTTGTAAATGTCATTTTCTCTTGATCCTCAGAAGCAATCAAAATTTGGTGATACCTGGTATATCCATATAGAAAGTAGTAATATTTGCTTCCAACCAATATATCCAACATTTGGTCTAGAAAGGGTAAAGGAAAGTGATCTTTCTACTAGGTCATGCTTAATTTTCTATATTCTATACAAATTCACCAACGAGTAACTTGTCTTATTGGAATTAATTCATTTTCTCATTTGCTTCAACTATCACTCCTGCTTTCTTTGGAACACAGTGAGTCGAGCTTACCCAAGCACTATCTGAAATAGGATATATAATTCCAGCATCTAACCATTTTAAAAATTTCTATTTTAACAAATCTTTCATTATTTGGTTTAATTACCTCTGAGGATCATATTTAGGTTCATACTACTCATTTAATAGAATTTTGTGCATACAAATTGAAGAACTGATTCATTTAATATCTACTAAAGTCTATCCAAAAGCCTTTTTATATCTTTTTAACATTTTTATTAATTTTTCTTCTTGAATTTCAGTTAAACTAGAAGATACAATAACATGCAATATAGATGAATCTCCTAAAAATACAAACTTTAAATGGGCAGGTAATACTTTCAGTTCAAGTTCAAGTGGTTTAATACTTGAAGGAATAAGATTTTTATTATCATTTTGCAAAAAAATTTAAAGTCTCAAATTTGTCCTGAACCTATTATAAATTCTCTTATTTTATTTCATTTTTAGTCTCACAATACTTTTCTTACCTTAATTTTCCTTCAAACGCTTCATTAAATTTCTCATTACTTAGATAATCAATAACTTTCATCTTAAAACATTCATTATCTTTTTCTATTGCAGGATATTTCATAGCTTTTGTAATATTAAATGTTACTTCTTGATCATTGACTCTCATTATTAATTCTCCTTTTTACACATCTATTGCAGCTCTCCCTATTGCAAGTAATGGTCTTCCCAAAATAATAGGAATCTATTTATCTTCCTCCATATCTAATATGACAAAGTCTACAAGAAAAATAAATTTATCCACAGTCACTAATACATCTTCTATAACTCCTTTAGGATAATTTATTGATCTATCAGCTAATTGAAGAGTTACAGTAGTAGGGGAAATATCTCTTAAATCTAAAAGTTTAAAAATTGATAAAGACATAAGATTGATACTTGCTCCTAAATCACGTAAGGCTTTACCAAAAAACTTTTCACCAATAGCATAAGGTATAGTAAAACTATCACGATCTTTTAACTTTTCATGAAGCTTTTTCTAAATAATAGTGTTATTCTCTTCACTAAGTGCAACAGTCTCATTATCAAAGAATTTCCTTTTCTTGTTTAGTATATCCTTCATAAATTTCACATGACTTGGCATTTGTTCCAAAGCCTCAATAAAATGAATATTTATCGTTAACTTTTTAAGGATTTCCAAAAATTTTGTAAATTATTTATCTTTATTCTTCTGCTTCAATCATTAAGGAAACGGAGGAAGTGGTTTTTCCATAGGAACATGTATTTGTTCATTTTCATTGTGATCACTTTCAATTTCTTCCTTCTCCTCCTCAACTTCAGTCTCTCTTTGGATTCTTGTTTTTACTTTTTTTCTACTTTGTAATTGAATAGCTTTAATTTGCTCCTTATTTTAATCTTTTGGATTAACTTCCACAGTACTTGAAAGAATTCCTAAAGGTCCGTTACTAAGTGTAGTAGTAATATATCCTAATTGATTTTCAATATTTCTAATAGCAACCCCTTGATTTTGTATTTGATTTCCCATGATCAACAATGATTTACTTCTTCCATTGTCAACTTCTTTTCCTTAACTTGTGGGTTAGGGTTAGAGTTAAATTGAGGAGGATAATAAGGTCGATAGTTAGGATTTCTATGGTCGTTTGAATTTCCTGAGGGATTCACCAAATTATTATAATTATTCCAACTAAAATTAGGGTGGCTTTTCCATTCAGAGTTATAATAATTAGAATATGTATTATTATTTCGATTATTTATAGCATTCAAAGCTTCATAAAATGATTGAGTATCAATTATATGTCCTAGTGAATTTTCCTCTAATACTGGTGGTAATTGAGAATAGTTCACTCTAATTTTATCAATCTTTTTCGATATAGATGTAATTTGAGATGTTAAAAGAGACATTACATCAGAATCATAAATACTAGCTACTTTCTTAGGAATTACCCGTTCAGAGTTCCATTGAAAATTATTAGTAGTCATTTCCTCTATTAAAAGTATGCTTCATCAAAAGGTTTTGACATTAATGATCCACATGCAACAGTATCTATAATAGATATAGGTGATCATACTAATCCATTATAAAAATTTTGAATTATTAACAAATCTGGTAAAGCATGGTGTGGACATTTCCTAAAGTGATCTTTAAATCTTTCCCAGGCTTCATATATCGATTCCCCTTCAAACTGACAAAAATATGTAATAACATTTCTAAGCTTAGCAGTTTTTTGAGGGTAGAAAATATTTAGCCAAAATTTTTTGTGATAATTCTCCCCAAGTTCTTATAAATTTAGATGCTAATGAATTTAACCAATCTTTAGTTTTATCCCTTTATGAAAAAAGAAAACTTCTAAGCCTAACAGCATCATTAGACACTCTATCATATTTAAAAGTAGCACATATTTCAAGAAAACTAGTAAGATGTAAGTTAAGATCTTCAGTAGGTGTTTCTCCAAACTGATTATTTTGTACCATTTGGATAATAGTAGGTTTAAGCTCAAATGAATTAGTAGCAACATCAGGATTTTGAATGGTCAAGTGAAGTTCATCTATTGTAGCATTATCATAATTTTTTAAAGGTTTTTGTCTTTTTTTATTAATTTGATTATCTAAGTTATTCGTCATTTCGTTCAATTTTTTTATTTTTTTATTATTTTCAAAATTTTCTTATAGTACGTTCTAACTCTGAATCGTAATTTACTAAACCTTCAGATCCAATATTTCGCATAAACAAATATAATGAGCAAAGAAAAATTTCTAAAAAATACTCTTAAGTATATATATA
>JXCR01101683.1:21567-37728 GCA_002079205.1 Phalaenopsis hybrid cultivar
TATATATATATAATTGGTTTTATTATTTTTTTATATTTTAGATTTGTCGTTAAATTTCCTAATTTTCCAAATCTATTTAATTTACAGTTATCTTCCCTAAGCAACAACGCCAAAAACCTGATCCCAATGATATAGTTGTAAAAAATATATAAAGTTGACTCCACTATTCAATGGTGCCAAAAACTTGATGCGTAGTTTTATGAATAAGAAATTTAAGCAATTAATGTAGGGATTCTACACAAGTCTACGTATGTTTATCAAGTAATACATGAATTTATGTTTCAGCCCCAAATATTGATCCCACAAGAAAGGTTTAAATTTGAAGTGATAAATTAACTAGAAAATTCACAGCAATAAAATAAAATTATTGTCACTAATTTCAAATATTAGATTTACTATCAGAACTAAATTATTGACTACTAGCAAAGCTGAAATGCGAAGTTTAAACGGTAACTACCAAATTATGTTGATGTGATAAACTTATCTGATATGAAAAAGCATATTTCCCACTACAATGAGTTTTTGGTAAAATGAGATGAGATAAATGGTTTAAATATGAATTGTGTCAAATAGGAGCAATTTTTATTCTCCACCCTGATTCAGTATTATAAAGAATCATTGGCTAATCTTAGGTTTAGTCCCTAATCTGTAATTTGAATGAAAGGATACTGACTCTCACTCCAGAGCTCCCGCTTCCCTTTCCCTGAAGGCTAACGCTCGCTTTAGTTCTTAAACACTAAGACAAATTTGGAGATTTTAGTTTGTCACCCTAAAATCTCTAATTCTACACCCAACAATGTATATTTCACTATTTATTTGCACTTAATTCCATGATCGAAATACTCGTTCATTGAATTAAATGTGATTCTCAATCTATTATAGAACTCATACTCCATTCCCAAATTATATGTTTCACAACATATTTTAACATTTCAATTGACCAGATCGAAAAGAAAATTAAGAACATAGTTGAAAAACCATCATAATTTATTTTATATTTCAAAATTGGTACATCCAAATTATCTCTTCATTTCACCATATCTTAGAGTAGAAAGAAAGATAAAGAATCTACTCAGACTTCATGAGAAAGATGCAACAAAATAAAAGTTTTATATATAAAAGAATGTTCATACAACAATAATACATAAACAACACTTATCTGAAACTCTTTCTCAAAGCAAATCCCTTGTAGCCTCTCTTAAACTCTTTCTCTCTTTACAATACTCTTGATTCTCTCTTTGAAGATGTAGGAAGAATAAATCTCTCACTTCTCTCCCTCTTTAACAACTCTTAGAATAGAACTCACACTTAAACTCACCACAAAAAACTCAAGTCTCTAAAGAAATAAATGACTAATGGACTCTATGTGGTTGGAGGAGAGTAGAAGAGAGAATTTTCTGATCATTTTTTTCCCTAATACAGCCTAATTTCAGTTTTCCAATAGGTGCATCCATAAACTCTTTAAAAAGCATCCAAATTCATTGAAACTTCTATAAATAGGTCTTGCACCGACATTGGCGTCATTGGCGCCCATTATGGCGTCGTCGGCGCTAGTGGCCCATTAATTAATTTCGTGCTCTCTGACAAATGACATCGTCAGCGCTGCTCCTGACATCATCGGCACTGGTCCTAGCACCTTTGATGTCAAGTATATTCTGACCTCAGTTATGCAGGTTTGCGCCATCAGTGTCTATTCTGGCACTGTTGGCGCCGAGTATTTCTTCTAAAATGTCATTTTGACTCCAAATTCCATCATTTTTGCTTCTTTTTTGCTTCTTTTTTGCTTCAAGTCCTAAAAATCAACAACTTACAATAAAACATGAAAAATGGCTTCCTTTAAAATGCAATATCACAAAAAATGAGTAATAAAATATAGGTCTAAATATGCATATTTTTTTGGCGTATTAGAAGTCAGAGTTAAGGTCATGGCCTGTGCTAGTGCTTGATTTTATCATAAATCAAGTCATGTTCACTTTTCTCTTTATTTTCTAAACATATCTCAAATTAAGGCTTCCATTGATTTATTATCATTGCATTCTCCTCTCTTTTTTCTCCTTGGAGTTATCTTCCAAGTCAATGACGATGAGTGGATCCTTCCACTCAACAACCTTGTTATTTCTTCCTTGTTCTTATCCCCAACTTTGATATTGGATGCGAGTGCTTGAAGAGTTTCCATCATCTTGTTGTAGAGCATCAATGGCAGATTGTTGAACTAGAATTGTATGGTTCTGATTTTTTTGTTCTTTTAGATCTTTAAATATATTTGGCATAACATTTCTAGAAAAGTTTGTCTTCTTTAAGAGAGTGTAGCAAGTGGCATCTTCTTGAATACCTACTTTGTTTATTGAGAATGTTTATAAATCCTAATTTATACAATGGTGCAGAGATGAAGGGACCATCTTGTACTCATGAATTCATGGTTGATTTACTATGGCATTAAACGAAGTTTAAGAGTTATATGGAAATTTATGGTCATAACTAAATCATCGATCCTCAACAATAGTGTGGTTGATCCAACAGCTCTATGTCCTTTCTATTAGAAGCCTCTTAGCATCATTTTGTCAGTTTTAAGCTTGCGAGTATGATATCTAAGTATGAAAATGTTTGTAGATTCATTATATTAATGTATGCTCTTAGATCTACTAACACCCTGGAGAGCGTGAATCTGTTGATGTTGACGGAGATGCACAGAGGACGATTATCGTTGGTGGTTCCGAGTAGTAAGTCTTTTTCTATGAAAGTGACTCCTAATTATTTTTTCAACAAATAAACATCGTGTAAGGAGGTGCTAGCCAATTGTGCTAAGCAAATTTCTAGAATAAGTAAGGCCTTGATCAATGCTTCCCTCATATCCTTTGACAAGATCAGGGCATCGTAAATGCTTACCTTAGCTAAAAGCTTTCTAAGATGGGAAAGTGTGTTGTAATCCACTTTGTTATTTACTTTTCTGGTTTTTTCCAAGACAAGCGTTTCTTCTATTGAGGGAGTTAATTCTCCATGAACGATTACTCTTTTTCCTTATCTTTCAGAGTTTCTCTTCAAGGTAACACTTTTCAACTTCAAAAATTTATATCTGTTACTTCGTCCAATTCTTGGGTTGTATCTGGTTACACCTTTTCCAAAGATATAATTGGTTCTTCTAGAGGCATTTTTGAATTCGAGAACACTAAGTTGATTGTGACCAGAGAACCTTGAAAATTGAAGATAGGTGCTTCATTGTCCGAGCTATTGTAACCCATATAGTAAATATCTCATTCTTCATTATTATCAAACCCATCATGGTTTTTTAAACTTGAGAATTGTCATTATAATTAAAATTTGAATTAAATTTATTTTTTATGATTTAAATTATTACTAGAGATAGTGAAATCATAGCTGAAATAAAAAATTTTGGCATTACCCAAAGGGATAAATAAATGATCATACAAATTCATCGATTTGAGGTATTTCTCCCTTAAATTGAAATAACCAATTTAGGAAAAAGAGCTCGTACTATACTCTTTCCATCATCAATCTTCACTTCTACTTCTTTCTTGTTTTTTTGCTCCTATGGTAGGTCCTCTGCTGTAATTGATAGTGCCAACATAGCAGTTCTCAAACTCTATATTGAAGCATGCACCGATGTAGTCTGATCTAGTTTAATATCTTTTTGGAGGACTTCGTCTAGACTGCACTTTATCCATCGTTGGTTCCATAAGGATCGATCGAGATGATTGGCTTTGTTGAAATCATATTAATAGAACCTTTCTCAGGTTCCATTAAATACTCCTTTATAATTATTATGTTACCATTCATATACTTTTTCTTGAGTAAATTCTCAAAACTGAAACAATTCTTTATGGTGTGTCCAAGTAATCTATGGTATGGGCAGTATCTCGGGTGCTCTTTCTTGTCAACCTCATCGGGTATCTTTAGCTCATGTAATCTAAACTCATGCTTCTTAATTAGATTACAGAATATCTTTCCAACCACTTCATCTCTAAAATAGTATGTTGTGTTCAATCGATCAGTCATGGTTGGGTGTTGCCTTCCATATGTCGGGATGAGACTTTTACTAGAATGAATGTTGATCATTCTACTGAGGATGTTGATATGTCTGCTAGGCTAGTTTAGCTTGTATCTGCATTGGCTACTTGTTTCTATCGACTACTACCACAACTCTAGACTTTTTCTTAAATTCTTTTATTGGCTTCGGCTTGTTAGCTTCTTCTAGAAAACCAAGTTTCTTAGGTTCTTCTTGAAGACTTCAGATTTGCTGAGTAACTTTTTAAAGGTCTTGATTACAAATCTTTTGATTAGAAAATCCAATGGTTTGTGCTTTTCAGCAAGAACTCCATCAAAATGTTGTTCTTTGAGCTTTGGCTCACATTTCATTACTCAAATTCCTCCATCACAGAATATAGTTTACCAAAGTTTTTGTTGACCTCTGTTTCTCTACAACAATATCACCTATAGTGGTGTGGTGCTAAGCCCCAAAAAACCTTTAATAAAATGGTCTTCCAACTCTGTGAATGTCTGAGTAATTGGACAGCTCTACATACTAGTCAAAGGCCACTCTTGAGATACTCTCTATAAATTGGCGGAAAAACAATGTTTTGCTACCCTCCACATTGTAGCAAATTGCCTGGAAGTGTGCAAAATGTTGTCACAGGTTCCCAGTCCCATCAAAGTTCTTAAATGACGATGGTACAAAGCCCTTGGGATATTGTACTCCATCAAATTCCTTTTTAAAAGGTCTACCAATTAGAATGTTCCCCTCCATTTGAGTTATCTGGGTCTCTCTCACTTGTTCTTCAACCTTGTGTTTGATACTCTTTTCCAATATCAAACTTTGTACTGAATCTTTCTTTAGTTTCTCATCTCCACTGGAAGAGGTGAACACTTTCTTCTTATATGCAATTTGAATGATATCTATATAGGTTGCTTCCGCAAGAGTTATGTATAGAGGCTGAGGCGGAATCTAGAGCATTATCCTAATGACTCTTCCATATTTTTTTCCATGTGGTTGATATGCTCATCCTTATGTTGGATGAATCTTTGAAAGATTGCAAAAAAAACACTCACGAACATCGGCATCTTCATCACCCTCATAAGAGGCATGCTCTGACAAATCGCACTTAACTTCTTCACCTCTGAATAAGAGGGAGGGGGTGTCTACAAATGTCTAATAGAGAGAAATGCCGCCCCCCTGATGTTAGCTCTAATCTTATTGTGCACCACACGAATCACCTTCAAGAAGTCTTGTATGAATCCTTTCTCAATGTATTCATATTGTAGCTCTATTACTTGAATATAATAAATATGATCATGAATCTACTAGATGTGATTTTGAATGATGCTTTTAAATTCAATAGAATTTTTGAAGAATTCCACAGCGCTTAATCCAGCTTCAACAATATCAAACTCCTTCTCTAACTACAAACTCATTTTATCCTCCTCAAGTTTGGACATATTCACTTTTATATCTTTCAATCTCTTGATACTTTAACTAAAATCAGCCTGAATCACCACCAGGCCTTTTCAAGTCTTCTCTTGATCAAGATGTTATAAGGAGAAGGAATTTGACATAGTAGAAAGCATAATTCTACGCTCTATCAACTAGCTTTCTAACGTCGCAACATCTTCAACCTTGCAAATGTATAATCGCTTGTTTTCCCTCGGAGGAATTTGAATTTAATTTTCAAAAATTTTAAATTTCACGTTTTTAAAGAAAAATTTAGCTCCACCTTAAGAACCATCTTTTCGTCATTTAAAATAAATAGCTTTATGTTAGACAAGCGAAAGCAACATAAAATAAAAAAAATTTACATGTGTAATGAAAACTTACATATTTTTAGCTCATTGAAGTTTGTTATTTAAGTGGTTCAACACCTCCTCTATAATATGCATTTTTTAAGGGACACTCAAAGGATGTATATTCATCCTATCATACTTCTTACTCTGGTTTAATGGATGAATCTCACAATCATTATCATGCAAGAGTTGCATTGAGGAGAATGTAAAGAGTCGGTTTATGACACTCTTTTTCATACTTCATCAACATCATGGTATGAGATCTTCTGAAATGAATACAAATGCCTATTTTGAATAAAAATTCTTCATTCACAAAAGTATTGTTGATATCTTATAAATCAAGCGTCCCTAGTACATCATCTACGCCGATATGAATGAAAATTGGAAGCTCTTTTAAGTTTTTCTTAACTCCCACAAGGCTTCATTCATTTTTCACAAAAATAATAAGACATACAAATTTCTTAATGATTTTATCATTCAAAGATCTAATAATTTTTTTTAAGACATACAATCATACACACCACCAATAAACTTGTCTATCTTGACCAAAATCTCAGATGTTTCGACAGGGCCCAACCAGAAAATTGAGAAATACAAACCCCATTCACTGATAGAACATCCTTTAATTCAGGCAAGGTGGAAATCGAAGGCCAATAGGCAAGTTTCACTTCATTAACTATGATAGAGTGGAGGTGAATAAGCACAATAAAAAACCAAGCAATTTAAGCATCATATCTCTCAAAAAATGGAACTTCTTTCTAATGAATATGAAATTGTCATAAATAATTGTCGATGCTATCTTGTCAGTAATTTGATATTTTTTTGTGGCCTTAAAGGGATCATGATATTTTGAACATCATAAACAAAAAAAAAACACAAAATCTTCCTTTTATAGGTAGGAACTAATTAAACAAGAGTCCGCAAAATTAGCCTAGACTTGGAAAGGTAACAATAGCCTAAGGGCTATAAGAAATTGAACTTTGTATGCATCAATTGCTCAAAATAGGACACATGATCACCAAGAACTTAAATTTGAAGAGTTTGTGAAGACCCATACCCTTTGTAGATTATATATAGTGATGGGTGATTGGTTACTGTAGCAACTGCTTAACCACTCGTTGCGCTTGAAGGCTTATGTGTGTGTGCAAATTTGTGCCCGCTCCTATGCACTTTTACTCATTCTCTTAAGTGCTTCTGCATACGTTGTTCACGTTTGTGTGCACGCCACTCACCTGCATACCACTGTGGCTCTTTGGAACTATTCTATGAACCCACACAACCCACGTAGCAATGACTGTCTGAGATTGTATAGGCACAACGGTACCCACATGCATGTGTAACTGCTCTATCAATTGCTTCCAAGTCCAATCACATGCACCCACAACACCCGTGCATGTTTTTCTCCCACACATGCACCATCACATAGACTCACTATGCACTCGAGCACCAGTGCACCTAAGTCTACGAGCGCACACACTTGAGAATTCACATACTCTTATATGTGTGCACAAGCACACAAGAGGCGTGCGTAGGTGCACTCCCGCATGCTAGTTGCACACATGTGCACACCAGAGGCCTCTTTCTCACACCTACATGAACTTGTCATTGCTTAAGCACAGGCTAGTGTACTCCTCCTTGAACGAAGGAGCATCCATGCGCTACAATACTTTCACAGCAAACACACATAATTGTTGTAAAGTGGCAATAATGACACAATAAAGTGTTTTTTTTCCAAAAATATTCATTCTACTATTTCTTTGACATTTTGAACTCAATTTTTTTATCTTTATAACTCCAAAGATCATCCAAAACAACTCAATTATCCTGAGAGTATACATTTTGGAATGACCAAAGTCTTTTTAATACTACATGTTTATTTTTGGACGACAAAATCTACATGGCATAATATTAGGGGACAATTGTTATAGCATCACAAATTATATGTTGAAGCATGAATCTCAATGCATTTTTATAAGGGATCTTTTAAATTCAAATTCATGATCATCCAAGTATCAATTTCTTCAAATTTATAATCAAATTGAGTTTCTCGGTAAGACAAACCAAACGACTCTAAAATTTGTTCAATTCGGATTCAATCAAGCCTAGATCAAGTTATTAAAGCACAATTGGAGGATTTGGATCGTCAATTGAATGATTAAATGAACTTTAAATTTGACTTGTTTATAGTTGAATTGAGCTTCACAGTGAGAGGAATCTAATGAGGATAATATTGCTTAATGTTGAAGACATTGAAGCACCCAAATTCTTATAAAATTACATATGATCAAAGGGATCAGTATGAACCATCTGATCAGGAGGTTAGAAAAGTTTTGCACGAAAAGAATAAACGGCCCCTTCATAAAAAACAATAAGTAGGGCCCCTCTTCTCACTTGGAAAGAAGAAGACAAGAATAAGAGGTGAAATTCCAAAGCCTATTTTTGAGAGAAATCCGGCTAAGTAACTTTCAAACTCTGTAGCTACCAGCCATCGTCGATCACTAGCCTCCATAGTCGCAGGCTATTGTTGACCATTACCCGCAATCACGTGGAACTGCTAACCACTGAACATTGACGACCACTACTTGCACCCGTTGTAGCCAAACTACGAGCGCCATAGAATTTCCTTACTCCTGTATTTTTTTAGCTATATAAAGACATTGTAATTTTTAGTGTAAGGTTAAGGTTGTAACTCGTTCTCTTTATCGAGAGAGAATGATTTGCTCTCGTACTTAGAAAAATATAGAGAATTACTTTGACTAGTCTAGGTCTTGTAACTTTTTCCATTGCAGAGTTTTCTCCATGAAAAATATATGTCCTCTCCCATCAAAATATTTTATTATATGTACGTGTATTGAATTTTTATATAATATTAAGACATTAAATGAATATTCTATCTTGTGAATTTTCGGGCACACAACACATAAAAATTACCATCCTCTACAATTTTTCAATCACATGCAAAGATCTTGCATAGCACTTCNACGCTTGGTTTAATGTTGTCTGTCTGACGTACCATTGTTTAATCAGAATGACTCAACATCAAAATTTTTTAAATTGCTACATGTGCCCTTCATAATAATGTTTTAATCGATGCCCATTAACTTTAAATATCTTTTCAGTTTTAGGATCTTTAATAATTACAGTTTCATAATGATAAACTTTAATCAACTTAAATAGTCCTAACCATCTAGATTTCAGTTTTCCTAGAAATAATCTCAATTTAGTATTATATAATAGAACTTCTTGTCCACGTGCAAATTTCTTTTTTGTAATCTTTTGATCATTTCATTTTTTTCTTTTTATATATTCTTTCATTATCATATGCTTCATTTCTTATCTCCTTAAGTTCATTGAGTTGCAATAATGTTTTCTCACCAACATTGATTAAAATTAAATTATGTAATAGCCAAAAATGCTTTATGCTCCAATTCTACTGGTAAGTGGCATGTTTTTCTAAAAATAAGTTTATATGGGGACATTCCAATAAGAGTCTTATAAGCAGTTTTGTATGCTCATAGTGCAATATCTAATCTAGTAAAGAAATCCAATTTATAGGGATTTATAGCTTTTTCTAAAATTTGTTTTATTTCATGATGTGCTATCTCTGCTAGACTGCTCGTTTGGGGATGATAAGCAGTAGAGAATCTATGCATAATATCATATTTTTTAATCAATTTCTCGATTCTCTTACTATTAAAATGGAATCCTCCATCCATAATAAACACTCTCGGCGTTCCATATCTTGTAAAAATATTCTAATTTAAAAGTTTTAAAACATTTCGAGCATCACATTTAGGTAAAGCAATTGCTTCAATCCATTTGGACATAAGATCAACAACAAGTAATATATATATAAATTTTCAAATGAAGGCATAAATGGTTCCATAAAATCTGATCCCCACACATCAAAAATTTCAACTTCTAATGTGTAATTTAGAGGCATTTCATTTCTTCTATAAATATTTCCTACACGCTGACATCAATCGCATGTTTTAATACAATCATTAACATCTCTAAATAGAGTGGGCCAATAAAATCTAGCTTGCAAAATTTTATGTGCAGTTCTATTTGTTCCAAAATGTCCTCCAAATTCAGAATCATGGCATCTTTCAATTATTTATTGAGTTTCTTCATAAGACACATAGCTTCTAATAATTAGATCCTTACAATGCTTATATAAATAAGGGTCATCCCAGAAATAGAATTTTTAATCATAAATAATTTTTTAAATTGTTGATTCTTAACATTTGGTAGTAGAATATCACTCACCATATAATTTACTATATCGACATACTACAGTATATTCATTACAACAATATTATATAATTGTTCATCAGGAAAAGTTTTCAAAATTTCATTTGCAAAATTAGTTAATATTTCATGTTCTAGTCTAAACAAATGATTAGTTATTTGATTATCATTTCTCTTTCTATCAACTACCATAAAATCAAACTCTTGCAGTGGAGGTATCCATCTAATTAATCTTGGTTTAACATCCTTCTTCTACATCAAATATTTGATAGCAGATCTGTATGCACTATACATTTGACTCTAATTAAGTAAGGTCTAAACTTATCAAAGGCATAGAATATAGTTAATAACTCTTTTTCAGTAGTAGTGTAATTAATTTGAGCATCATTTAAAGTTTTACTAGCATACTATATTACTTTAAAGACTTTGTAGTGTCTTTGACCTAAAACAACTCCAATAGTATAATCACTAACATCACACATTATTTCAAATGGTTTCCCCCAACCAAGTGGAATGATTATAGGTGCAGTGCTTAATTTTTTCTTTCAACAATTCAAATGCTTTTATGCATTCCTCATTAAAATCAAATTTCATATCTTTTTTCTAAAAGTTGGCATAATGGCTTTGTTATTTTTGAAAAAAATTTTATATAACGCCTCTAGAAACCAGCATGTCCTAGAGAACTTCTTACCCCTCTAACCGTAGTAAGAGGTGGTAATTTCTCAATAACTTGAATTTTTGCAAGATCTACTTTCATGCCATTTTCAAAAATTGTATGCCTAAGTACGATTCCTCCTGCAACCATAAATTTACATTTTTCCCTTAGTGCTAGATTGATTTTTTCACATAATTCCATAACTTTTCTAAATTATTTAAACATATTTCAAATGAAGTCTTGAATACAAAAAAATCATCCATAAATATTTTTATTCTATTTTTAATTAAATAACAAAAAATTATCATCATACATCCTTGAAATGTCGCAAGTGCATTATATAGTCCAAAATGCATTCTACGAAAAGCAAATGTTCCATAAGAACTTGTAAATGTTATTTTCTCTTGATCCTCACGAGCAATTAAAATTTGGTGATACTTGGTATATCCATCTAGAAAGAAGTAATATTTGTTTCCAGCCAATCTATCCAACATTTGATCTAAAAAGGTAAATTAAAGTGATCTTTCCTGGTTGCCATGTTTAATTTTCTATAGTCTATACAATTTCGCCCACCAGTAACTTGTCTTATTGAAATTAATTTATTTTCTCATTTGCTTCAACTGTCACTCCTCCTTTCTTTGGAACACACTGAATTGGGCTTACCCAAGCATTGTCTGAAATAGGATATATAATTTCAGCATCTAACCATTTTAAGGTTTCTTTTTTAACAACTTCTTTCTTTATTGGGTTTAATCTCCTCTGAGGAACAGCTTTAGGTTCATACTGTTCATCTAATAGAATTCTTTGCATACAAATTGAAGGACTGATTCATTTAATATCTGTTAAAATCCATCCAAAAGCCTTTTTATATCTTTCCAACATTTCTATTAATTTTTGTTCTTGATATTCAGTTAAATTAGAAGATACAATAACAGACAATGTAGATGAATCTCCTAAAAACACAAACTTTAAATGGGCAGGTAATACTTTCAGTTCAAGTTCAGGTGGTTTAATACTTGAAGGAATAAGATTTTTATTATCATTTTTCAACAAATCAAAAGTTTTAAATTTAAACATAATATAAATTCTCTTATTTTATTTTATTTTTACTCTCACAATACTCTTCTTGCCTTAATTTTTCTTCAAACACTTCCTGAAATTGCCCATACTCAGATAATCAGTTACTTCTATCCTAAAACATTCATTATCTTTTTCTATTACAGGATATTTCATAGCTTTTACAATATTAAATATTATTTCTTGATCTTTGACTCTCATTATTAATTCTCCTTTTTGCACATCTATCACAGCTCTCCTTGTTGCAAGAAATGGTCTCCCCAAAATAATAAGAACCTCTTTATCTTCATCCATATCTAATACGTTAAAGCTAATAAGAAAAATAAATTTATCCACTTTCACTAATACATCTTCTATAGCTCCTTTAGGATAAGTTATTGATCGATCAACTAACTGAAAAGTTAAAGTAGTAGGGGAAATCTCTCATAAATCTAAACATTTAAAAATTGATAGAGGCATAAGATTGATACGTACTCCTAAATCACGTAAGGCTTTTCTAAAAAACTTTTTGTCAATAGCACAAGGTATAGTAAAACAACCAGGATCTTTTAACTTTTCAGGGAGCTTTTTTTGAATAATAGTGCTACACTCTTCACTGAGTGCAATAGTCTCATTATCAAAAAATTTCATTTTCTTGTTTAGTATATCTTTCATAAATTTCACATAACTTTGCATTTTTTCAAAAGCCTCAATGAAAGGAATATTTATCGTTAAATTTTTAAGGATTTTCAAAAAATTTGTAAATTATTTATCTTTATTCTTCTGCTTTAATCATTGAGGAAATGGAGGTAGTAGTTTTTCCAAAGGAACTTGTATTGGTTCATTTTCATTGTGATCACTTTTAATCTCTTCCTTCTCCTCCTAAACTTCAGTTTCTCTATGGATTTTTGTTTTTACTTCTTTTCAAGTTTGTAATTGAATAGCTTTAGTTTGCTCCTTATTTTGATCTTTTGGATTAACATCCACAGTACTCGAAAGAATTTTTGAAGGTCTGCCACTAAGTGTAGTAGCAATATGTCTTAAATGATTTTCAATATTTCTAATAGCAGCCCCTTGATTTTGTATTTGATTTCCCATGTTCAACATTACTTCTTCCATCACCAACTTCTTTTCCTTAACTTATGAGTTAAGCTTAAATTTAAATCGAGGAGGATAATAAGTTTGATAGTTAGGATTTCCTTGGTTGTTTAAATTTCCTGAGAGATTCGCCAAATTATTATAATTATTCCAAATAAAATTAGGGTGATTTTTCCATCCAGGGTTATAATAATTAGAATAGGTATTATTATTTTGATTATTTATAACATTCAAAGTTTCATAAGATGATTGAGTATCAATTATCTGTCCTAGTAAATTTTCCTCTAATACTGGTGGTATTTGAGAATAGTTCACTCTAATTTTATCAATCTTTTTCGATATAGCGACAATTTGAGATGCTAAAATAGACATCGCATCAGAATCATAAATACTAGCTACTCTCTTAAGATTTACCCGTTCAGAGGGCCATTGAAAATTGTTAGTAGTTATTTCCTCTATTAAAGAGTATGCTTCATTAAAAGGTTTTAACATTAATGATCTGCCCACAACAGCATCTATAATAGATATAAATGATCATACTAATCCATTGTAAAAAGTTTGAATTATTAACTAATCTGGTAAAGCATGGTGTGGACATTCTAAGGTGATCTTTAAGTCTTTCCCAGGCTTCATTTATCGATTCCCCTTCAAACTGACAAAAAGATGTAATATCATTTCTAAGCTTAGCAATTTTCGAGGGTGAAAAATATTTAGCGAAAAAATTTTGTGATAGTTCTCCCCAAGTTCTGATAGATCGAGGTGCTAATGAATTTAACCAAGCTTTAGCTTTATCCCTTTATGAAAAAGGAAAATTCTAAGTCTAACAGCATCATTAGACACTCCATCATATTTAAAAGTAGCACATATTTCAAGAAAATTAGTAAGATGTAAGTTAGGATATTCAGTAGTTGTTCCTCCAAACTGATTATTTTGTACCATTTGATAATAGCAGATTTAAGCTCAAATAAATTAGCAGCAATATCAGGATTTTGAATAGTCAAGTAACGTTCATCTGTTGTAGATTAGCATAATCTTTTAAAGGTCTTTGTCATTTTTAATTTATTTAATTATCTAAGTTATTCGTCATTTCGTTCAAAATTTTAATCTCTTTTTGTTGTTTTCTAATTTTTCTTATAGTACGTTCTAATTCTGAATCGTAAGGTGCAAAACCTTCAGATCCAATATTTTGCATAAACAAATATAATAAGCAAAAAAAAATTTCTTAAAAATNTATTTATCGTTAAATTTCCTAATTTACCAAATCTATTTAATTTACCATTACCTTCCCCAAGCACATCACCAAAAACTTGATCTCAGTGATATAGTTGTGCAAAATATATAAAGTTGATTCTGATATTCAATGGTGCCAAAAACTTGATGTGTTATTTTATGAACAAGAAATTTAAGCAATTTATGTAGGGATTTTATGCAAGTATACGTATCGTTATCAAGTAATACAGGACTTTCTGTTTAAGCCCCAAATATTGATTCCACGAGGAAGGTTTAAATTTGAAGCGATAAATTAACTAGAAAATTCACAGCAATAAAATAAAATTACTGTTACTAATTTCAAATATTTGATGTATTATCAGAACTAAATTATTAACTACTAGCAAAGCTGAAATGCAAAGTTTAAACAGTAACTACCAAACTATGTTGATGTGATGAAGTTATCTAATATGAAAAAGCATCTTTCCCACTACAATGAGTTTTAGTAAAATGAGATGAGATAAACGGTTTAAATATGTATTGTGCCAAAAAGGAGCAATTTTTATTCTCTACTCTGATTCAGTGTCATAGAGAATCATTGGGTAATCTCAGGTTTAGTCCCTAAATCTATGGTTAGGTTAGGAGGATTTTGGCTCTCACTCCAGAGCTTCCACTTCTCTTCCCTTGAAGGCTAACGCTCGCTTTAGTTCTTAAACAATAAGACCAAATTGGGGATTTTAGTCCGTCACCCTAAAATCTCCAATTCTACGCCCAATAATGTATATTTTCTTATTTATTTGCACTTAATTCTATGAACGAAATACTCCTTCATGAAATTAAATGTGATTCTCACTCTGTTGTAGAACTCATACTCCATTTCTTGGATCATATGTTTCATAACATATTTTAACATTTCAATTGACCAGATATAAAATAAAATTAAGAACATAGTTGAAAAACCATCATAATTTATTTTATATTTTAAAATTGACACATCCAAGTTATCTCTTCAATTCACCATATCTCATAGTAGGGAGAAAGATAAAGAAAACTACTCAGACTTCATGAGAAAGATGCAACAAAACAAAAGTTTTATATATAAAAGAAAGATCTGAAAATAATAATAAACAAACAACACTTATCTGAAATTCTTTCTCAAAGCAAATCCCTTGTAGTCTCTCTTGGACTCTTTCTCTCTTTACAATACTCTTGATTCTCTCTTAGAAGATGTAGGAAGAAGAAATCTCTCACTTCTCTCCTTATCTAATAACTTTTAGAAAAGAATTAACACTTAAACTCATCACAAAAACTCAAATCTCTAAAGAAATAAAAGTCTAATGGACTCTATGTGGTTGGGGGGAGTGGAAGAGAGAATTTTCTGATCAATTTTCGCCCTAAATAGAGCTAATGATGGTTTTCCAATAAGTGCATCCAAAAACTCTTTAAAAAGCATCCAAATTCATCAAATTTTCTAGAAATAGGTCTTGCACCGACATTGGCGTCGTCGGAGCTCATTCTAGAACCGTCGGCGCCAGTGGCCCATGAATTAATTCTGTGCTCTCTGTCAAATGGCGTCGTCAGCACTGCTCAGTGCTGACGACGCTGAGTATATTCTAGCCTCAGTTCTGTAGGTTTGCACCGTCAGCATCCATCCTGGCACCATTGGCGCTGAGTATTTCTTCAAAAATGCCATTTTGACTCCAAATTCCATACTTTTTGCTTCCTTTTTGCTTCAAGTCCTAAAAATCAACAACCTGCAATAAAACATGAAAAATACCTTCTTTTAAAGTGCAATATCACCAAAAGTAAGTAATAAAATATACATCTAAATATGCATATATTTTTGGTGTATCAGAACTTTGTAATAAATCTTTCTTTAGGTTCTCATATCTACTTGCAGAGGTGAACACTTTCTTCTTATATGTAATTTGAATGATCTCTAGCTAGTTTGCTTCAGCAAGAGTTATGTATAGAGACTGAGGCTGACTCTGGAGCATTATCCTCTTGAGTCTTCCATATTTTTTCCATGTGGTTGATTTGCATATCCTTATGTTAGATGAATCATTGAAATATTGCAAAAAAAAAAAAAAAAAAAAAAC
>JXCR01101683.1:45184-63411 GCA_002079205.1 Phalaenopsis hybrid cultivar
AAATCTATAGAATGTATAATAATTAATATTAATGAAGAAATTACAGAATAATTAATAAATTCTGGCTAATTTTGTAATATAATGGATTCTTTCTAGTTATTTAAATAATTTATCATCTTAATGGAGCCCCTTTGATTAGCCATTTCTAACCAGTTTTTACTCATTTTAAGGACATTTTCAGGAGCTTCTTTATATTATTTGAATATATTTTGAGAGGCTACAAATAATATATTTATGTTAGTTAATAAATTTTATATGAGATTCTATTTTGTTGGATCAAATTTAAGTTCTACACAAATATATTTATGTGTATCAATCATCTTTTTTTTTTCCTTTTTTGAATATAAATTTATTTTGTAATATTCTTATTTTAATCTTTTGTTTTTTGTAAGTATTTTTATTGTTTACCTATCCATCACCAATGAAAATGTCATGTCTAATACAAGACAATAAGCATCTAACCAAATTTAAGTCTCTTATTATATAAAGAATTATTTCAGGGGCATTTACATGCTTAGCACCCGATTCCTTTGTATTTACATATCCAACACCTAAATTTTATTTTTTTTTTGCATTTGTACCACCTAACTTTATCATATTACATCAAAATACCACCATTTTAAATTTAAAAAAATGAAATACAACATTGTATGCATACGTAAGGTAGTGTGCATGTAAAAATTAAAGTTTAGATATTAAACATATAAATACTTAGGGATTGAGTAGTAGTTATTGTTAAATTATAAATTGTCTATGAATGACACCCATGGAATAGCACATAACTAAGAAGAGGGAAGGAGAGAGAGGGGTGAACAGTAAGGAATAGTAAATTTGCCCTTGTCCACAAAATAACCTCCCTATTTATTGGACAATGGAACCAATGTGATGATGTTATATTTTTGCATCTGCTTTAAGGGTATCCATACTATGGGATTTCTGGTATTTTGCATATATGAGCTTGTTGTCCAATTAGTTTCTATTTTGGCTTATCATCCTTGATTGGCTTTGAATCATGCAAGCTTAGCTTGATCAGCTCACATTCACTTACTCAGATGATAACATCTTGATCGATTGAGCTTGGGTCCACAAAAATCGGCCGTTTGATATGGCCCAGTGGTTGTTACGTGACCCCTGATGAGATGTTTTTGGATTTCATTGAGATGGTTCGAGAAACTTGGGAACC
Organism: Phalaenopsis hybrid cultivar; assembly: GCA_002079205.1. Classification (NCBI taxonomy): domain Eukaryota; kingdom Viridiplantae; phylum Streptophyta; class Magnoliopsida; order Asparagales; family Orchidaceae; genus Phalaenopsis; species Phalaenopsis hybrid cultivar. The sequence continues at coordinate 46,368 of JXCR01101683.1, forward strand.
AAATTGTCCTTGGATTGGCTCTCTTGTGATAGTTGGCTTAAACATCTTTAGTCTCATTTCTGGCTAAATGACTCAATCTTGTATCCTTCGGTCATCTTTGGTCTTACTAGCTTGGCTTGTATAGCTTCACTCAGTCAGACAAGTAGGTCACACGATCTTCTATTAGTGGGCCCTTTTTCATTGCACTCCTCTCTTCTAAACCATTAGATCTTCTTACAATCAGCATTGGCACATTTTTTATGTACATATCTTAGTTCCTCGATTCTCGTACTTCTTGAAAGTGATGTTAAGATAAGAATAATAAAATTAATGCAAATAGTATATCAAATTTAGTATTAATTAGTGATTTAATAAATTAAATCCCTTAATTGTTGTGTCTTAAATTCTTATAAATATGGAATGAGGACTTGTTATCACTCCTTATTCACTCTACAACTCCTCTTATTTGAATCGATCAGCTTTTGAGCGTTGTGTTAAAGAATCTATCAAATCACTTCGGTGACATCAATAATAATGATCTGAACCATTTTTCTTTCAGGAAGCTGAAAGGATGGAACCACCGGAAGATGGAAGGAGAACAAGTTGTTGTTAAGAAGAGAAAAGTTGTTGCAATTGCACTGGTGAACTAGATTGGGTTGTTTGATTATATCTTTGGTAACAAGCAAAGGAACATTCAACCAAATGTCTCGACCTATGACTGACAACCCAACCTTCTGCTGCAGTTAAGACCCACTAATTAAACAAAATGCATAAGAAGCTAATGGTGTTTGTTGTCACACAATGAGGGTGCCACATCAATCGTAGCATTTGAGTTGGATCAACTCTTGAGTAGGAAGAGCCTTGATCTTATTTGTTGGATTTTAATTTTTTTATAAAGTCTTCTTCTTTGCATTTTTCATAGTACAAATGACTTGACTCTATTAATCTTAGATGATGGGTAGGCTTTTGATGGATGTAGATGAGAATTTGATTTTGGCACTGCCATCAGTTGCTTAGCTACTAGTCAAGGGCAGTTAACTTTCAATTGAGGATAATGGGGTTGATTACCCAAATAATTATTTTAAGACCCACAAGAAAACAATAATGGGTGCCTCACATCTCTTGAATTGTTGGTCTACCATGTGGATGAGATTAAAAACTTCTTTGTTCGATCGGATGTGGTCCAGTGAGGCTATGAGATGCACAACTTATTGGCTAGTGTAGAGAAAGTAGAGAAGATGGAGGAGGTGCCCACTCTCCTTTAAGAATTGTATGACATCTAAGAGATATCCTTGACACTTCAGGCTATAGTCAAGATGAATCCACTGAATCAATTTAGGTTGGGGGAAAATTTTGTATAAGATGTTTCTTTGGTTGGGGTGTATCTTGGTTGAAGGAGAAACTGATCCCCTAGTAAAATTTTTTATCCTAGGCTAACTTTCTAGCGCCTTTTTTTAATTTTAAGGTTTTTTATGGAATTGATTTTATCATTCCAATTTTTTTCTTCATTGATGTGCTCCTTCTTTCAACTTATTTTTTTAAACTAGTATAAGAGTCTATTCTTACCCATGTGCAACGGTTTGACCTAACCTGCAATTACACAGTAATTTAACTTCCAAAAGGTGACCAAAAACTTGACCCAACTTATATTTAATGGCTAGTGTGCAAAATTAAAATGCTATAAAATTTAGAAAATAGTTTACACACTAGAAGTACTAAGCAAGTATACATACCGTTTCAAGTAATATAGGGTTTCTTTAAAAACCTAGTATCAATCCCACAGAGAAGCGTGGTAAGAAATCCCTTAGCCTAATTCTAGTCTACTATTATCAGGTCTTTATTTGGAATTTTCAAAAAGTTTGGTTTTCCTAAATTGACTAATTTACGCTAAATTATAATGAACTAATGTAAATAAAAACCAAATCTATGGAGGCTGGATAAATTTTGGAAAGTTCTTATATAATCAAAATCCCTTTCCTCTTGCAATGAGATCATAAATAGTGTAAGAATTGAATGTTTAAAAGTAAAAATGTGGTTTTATGACAAATAAAAGCATACATATTCTTTACCCTCTCTCGGTGCATGCAAAGAACATTGGCTAGTGATCCCAGATTACTGCTTATATGCAACAGTATAACAATAATTTTGATTATATTTTTCACTTATATTTTCTTATTTTGCAACAAAACCAAAAACTTGATCCTGAAGAAAAATAAGAATTTAACTTTTAATTTATATGTATTTGGATACTACGCAAGTATACGTATCGTTATCAAGTAATATATGACTTTTGATTAAGACCTGAATATCGAACCCACAGGGAGAGTATGCAATATGCAATTTTAGAAACTTTCTATTTTAAAAAGACAATTATTTAAACTAAAGATGATTCTTGCAGTAATGAAAATTTAAATATTTTTGGTATTTTCAATATTTTGATAGAACAATAATAATAAAAAGATAACTATAGTATTTGTAGAAGAAAAGCACTAAAGATGAAAAATATCTTTCTTCTTATCATGAATTAATAATAAGTAATAGGAATTCTGTTGTGGAAGTATGCAAATAGTTTTGTGCCAAATATGAGCAATAATATTCTTTATCCTTACTAGAGATGCTATAAAGAACATTGGCTAATTTAAAGTTTGAATAGCTCTGAAGAATGGCTAGGCATGGAAGATACTAGCTCTCACTCTAGAGTTCCCTCGATTCCCTCCATCAGGAGGCTAACATTCTCGTATCAGAACCTAAAACAATAAACCAAGTTGAGGGCTTTAACCTTTCACTTTAAATTCCTCTAACTCTACACCCTTTAATGAATATTTCCCTATTTATTTGCACTCAATCAGATGAACTGCATTCTCATTCATACAACCTCATGTGATTCTTTCCAATTGTTGACTGAGATAATACCAGCCGGGTTCTTACATGTTCTCAAAACAAATTTTAACATCTAGATTGGCCAAATCAAGAAGTAAATGAAGTCATGGATTTAAATCATCATAACTTCTTCCAACATTAAAGATCAATACTCTCCACAACTTTCATCCAACACTTAATTACTTATCAATTTCAAGAAGAAAGATAAAGAAAACTACTCAGAATCCATGGAGAAAAAAAAAACACACTTTAGTTTAAAAGTAGAAAAATAAAGAAAACTACTCAGAATACATTGAGAAAATAAAACCACACTTTAGTTTAAAAGTAGAAATCATTGCCAAACCACTAAGAAGTCTCTTTAAAGATCAATACTCTCCACAACTTCCATCCAACACTTAATTACTTATCATTTTAAGAAGAAGAAAACTACTCAGCTCCATTCAAAACTTAATTACTTATCATTTTAAGAAGAAAGATAAAGAAAACTACTCATAATCCATGGACCATCCATCACTTTAATTACTTATCATTTTAAGGAGAAAGATAAAGAAAACTACTCAGAATCCATGGAGAAACTTAATTACCTATCATTTTAAGAAGAAAGATAAAGAAAACTACTCAGAATCCATGGAGAAAAACAACACTTTAATTTAAAAGAAGAAATCATTGTCAAACTAACAACAAGTCTCGATTAAAGAAACCACACTTTCGTTTAAAAGTAGAAATCATTGTCAAACCAACAACAAGTCTCAATTAAAACCCACACTTTAGTTTAAAAGTAGAAATCATTGTCAAACCAACAACAAGTCTCAATTTAAACTAAAAGTAGTCTAAAACAAATGTTCTCATTTTAAGAAGAAAGATAAAGAAAACTACTCAGAATTCATGGAGAAAACAAAACTACACTAAAAATCATTGTCAAACAACAAAAAGTCTCATTTAAAACCAAAAGTAGTCTCAAAAAAGAAAGATAAAAACTTAACTCAAGTCCTCCGCCAAACAGTCAAACCAACAACAAGTCTCAATTAAAACCAAAAGTAGTCTCAAAACAGAAACATAAAAACTTAGATAAAAACTTAAAAACTCTTGAAGTTCCTTTGAAAATCACACTTTAGTTTAAAAGAAGAAATCATTGTCAAACCAAAACGAAGTCACAATTAAAACCAAAAGTAGTTTAAAAAAAAAGATAAAAACTTATCTCAAATCCTCCACCAAACAGAATCTATGGAGAAAACAAAACCACACTTTAGTTTAAAAGAAGAAATCATTGTCAAACCAACACTTGGAGAAAACAAAACCACACTTTAGTTTAAAAGTAGAAATCATTGTCAAACCAACAAGAAGTAAAAACAAAACCACACTTTAGTTTAAAAGTAGAAATCATTGTCAAACCAACAAGAAGTCTCAAAACCAAAAAAGTCTCAAAACAAAAAGATAAAAACTTATCTCAAGTTCTCCACCAAACTCTTAAAGTTCCTTTAATAATTTTAGTTTAAAAGTAGAAATCATTGTCAAACCAACAACAAGTCTCAATTAAAACTAAAAGTAGTCTCAAAAGATAAAAACTTATCTCAAGTCCTCCACCAATTTAAAGTTCCTTTCAATCTCTTCTCTTTTACAACACTCTCAATATAAAAAATAAAATAAAAAGCATAAAATAAATATGTGGTGCTTGAAAATCTCTCCGAACTAACTCCGCAATTCAAGAACTTTCATAAATTTCTCTTTTCAAGCACACTTTCAAAGACTCAATCTTCATTCTTTTATAAATCTCCAAAAGGTTCCTTGGTATCTTTTCAAAATATGTCTTGATTGATGTATTTCTCCAAGAGATGCTCCTTTCGCAATAATTTTTGTCTATGGTGGTTACAACCACCTATTAAGCCAATGGGTGCCTCAAAAACCTCTTCAAAGTTCATAAAAATTAAATTTACTCATTTATTAACTGTCACTGGTACTTAAGTGCGGGGCCTCTGGCGCTTAGGCGCGGCCTTCTCTGTTTAACCGGTGCTTATGCGCCAAAACACTCTTACCCAATTTTTACCTATTTGCTCTAAATTTTATCATTTTTCACTCTTTTAAGCATTTTTCACCTTCTTACATGTACCTGAAAGAAAAACACACAAATACCTTCCATTAAAGTGCAATATCTCAAAAATAGGTATAAAAATGCGTCTAAAAACACTATATATTTTAGATTTATCAACTAGCATAAAGTTTGTTCCAATTTGTGTAGTAGTGTTGGGTAGATTCTGGCCTCTAACCTCCAGATTACCCATTGTGCCCTCTCTATAAGATCTACTAAGGACCCTTAAATCCAAACTCCAAACTGAATTGATAAGAGAATCTGGTCTGTCACCCTAGAAACATCAATTCTAAACCCATCAAAACTTATCTCCCTATTTATTTGTACTTCCTCTAGGATGATTGTGATGGCTTTATCCAAAGTTAAGTGTGGTACTCACTAGTAGGTGAAATCATAGCCCTCCAGGGTCATTATGTTTCGCAACAGATTTTAACCTCACAAGTGATCAGTTTGCAAAGTAAATTAAGAAATGATGAAAAATCAACACAATTTTGGAGTAAAAGAAATCTTCAAACTATTCTAATCCTACACTTGATTAAATCTCATCAAAAGGAAAAAGAGTAAGGAAAACTACTCACTAATTACGGAAAAAACACAATAGAAAATATCATTTAAATCAAATAAAACACACATAATTGTTTACAAAAATTATAAGATAATGAAGAACATCATACTTAGCTTTTTCCTCTAAAAAAAGATGGAAATCCCTCCAACAAAGTCTCTTGTTTATCCACACAAAGTTCCTACAATTCCTTTCAGATATCTCTCAAAATCCCTCACCAATCTCTCTAAAAAAGGTAGAAATCTACATTCCTACTCCTATGACCTCTGAACATTCTTGAAAGTTCCAAGAGTTTGAAATGCCAAAAGTTTTCTTCCCAAGGGCAAAAAGTTGCTTTTTAACTTAAAAATTCAAGCAATAATCATCCAAAATGGTTACTGACGCTATGGCGCCAGAATCAGCGCTATAGTGCCTGTTTCTCGACGTGACTGACACTTTGGCACTAATTTGAGCGCCATTACACCAGTTCAAAATTTGGGGTGGCTCTGATTTGCCCTATTTCGCTCCATTTTACCTTTTTTCAACTTCAATCTTGCTCCAACAAAATGCGTCAGATCAGAATTTTCTTCCTTGCTCAATTTGGCTCCAAATTGCACCATTTTTGCTTCATTTTCTTCAAAAATTCATTTTTTGTACCTGGAACCAAAAACATGCAAAATACCTTTCATTAAAGTGCAATATCATCAAAAATATACAAAAAAATGAGCATTAAATGCATATTTAAAACATGTAATTTTAAGGTGTATCAATTCCCCCAAACTTCAATGTTACTTGTCCTCAAGTAACACTATAACTTAAAAAACCAAATTTATTGATTTGAGGTAGTGGGTTTTGATCCCAATTTTATATGACAGTACAATGTATGCAGTTATAATCTTAATTTTTTCTTACTCATTTTTCTTACTTTGCAATGGCTGCCAAAAAACTTGACTTCGAAGCAAATAAAAATGCAATTATTATATTTAAATATAGGATACTATGCAAATATGCATATCGTTATCAAGTAATATAAGAATTTTTATTAAGCATAAAATATGCAACCAAAATCAGAATAAATTAGATAACAAATTCTACTTTGCAAAATATTCTTACTCAAACTAAAGATGTTATAATAGTAATAAAAGTTTGATTCTTTTTGTAATTTTTGATAATTGAAAGTAAAGTAAAAAATTAACTAAAGTTAACTAGATATTTGTAAGATGAAGGTAATATAAATAAAATATCTTTTTCCTTATCAATAATAAGAAACAAGTATAGGAATTTTGTTATGAAAGTATTCAAATTGTGTTGTGCTAAATAGAAGCAATAGTATTTTTTTACCCTTACTAGAGATTCAATAAAGAACATTAACTAATTTAAAGTTTAAATAGTCTTGAAGATGGGTTAGGTATGAAAGATACTAGCTCTCACTCTCGAGTTCCCTCTTATCCTTCCACCTGGGGGCTAACATCTCGTATCAAAGCCTAAAACTATAAACCAAATTGGGGGCTTTAGCCTGTCACTCTAAAGTCCTCTAATTCTATACTCTTCAAGGTTTATTTCCCTATTTATTTGCACGCAATCATATGAATTACATTCTCATCCATACAATCTCATGTGATTCTTATCATTTGTTGACTGAGACAATACCATCTCATATCTTACATGTTCTCACAACAAATATTAACATCTTAATTGGCCAAATCAAAAAGTAAATAAAGTACAAGGCTTAAAATCATCACAACTTATTCCAACAATAAAGATAAATACTTCACACAACTTCCATCCAATACTTAATCACTTATCATGTTAAGAAAAAAAGATAAAGAAAACTAGTCAAAATTTATGGAGAAAACAAGAAGTCTAAATTAAAACCAAATTTAGTCACAAATATAAAAACTTATCTCAAATCCTCTCCACCAAACTCCTAAAGTTCCTTTGAATCTCTTCTCTTCCTTTCTCTTACAAGACACTCTACTCACACACTACAACTCCTCTCTTTTTCTCCTCTCTAAAAGTATCCTAATTAATCTAAGAGAGAGAGGCATCGACAGTATCTAGAGGGGGACGACGAGATGTGTGGGAGGAAGGCTCTTCAATCCAATCCAAGTCCTTTTATAATTTTTCAAAAAGTTTTTTGGTGTCTCTTCAAAATATGTCCACATTCAATGAATCTTCCAAGAGTTGCCTCCTTTCAAAAGCCACTTGAAGTTATTTTTGTGTCCATTTAATATTTTTCATGTTTTCACCAAGGGTTGCTTCAAACACCTCTTCAAAAATTTGTCCAACTTCATTGGATGCTTAGGCACCACAGTTCTTTTGCACATATTAGAAGGAACACCAAGAATATGACATCTAGAAAGATTTTGAAGTTGGGTCTCATAACTCAAAGACACTCCTAGCTATATTCTCTAACATGGTTGAAGAAGGAAAATAGGTTCAACATTAACCAGAGGTTTTCAGTAGAGTTTTCCATTGGGGGGGCAGCCAAAAGGAAGAAAAATGTCATCCAAAAGGAAGAAAGTGCCTTCAAAAAGAGTAATAGAGTGAGAGCTATCGAAAGAGTAGTCCTTGTAACTAAACAATCTCGAAAAGTTACTCTCTTGCCAATTCAAACAACAAAAGGATAAAGATCTATCATGAACCAACTCAAGGCTTGAAATTAACCTAGACGAGAATAGACGGTCAGACTGTGAGAATTAAATTTTTTCATTTTTTTTTCTATAACCAACAATTAATAAATAAAAGAGCCACTAAATATTTAAATTTACATTGTTACTGATTGTCGACACATTCTATAAATATTTTCTCTTCTATTTGTCATCTTTTAATCAATTAAATTAACCTGAAAAATTAAATTAAGATACTAATGAGATAAACAAACCAGTGAATACTCACTCCTAAACTACTGTAATATAAGGGAAAAGAAAAATAAATGCATGTCGATTAACTTTCAATATATCAATATAAGAAATTAATGTTATTCAATAAATCTTATTATATCAATAGCATATAAATTTCTTTTCAAAGAATCTTATTATATCAAAAGAACTGTGGCGCAAAAGAACTAGAGTTGCCTCCTTTTAAAGGCCTTTAATAATTTTGAATTCCACTCCTCCTTTCCTAAAGTAAGTTCTGATATAAATCTTTTACTTATAAATATAATAATATTTTTGAAAACTATTTTTAATAAAAGAAATTTAAGCATTGAAAATAAAAGTCTAACCCTTCTATATTTTTCAAAAATACAATTTCTTCTACTAAAGATAGTTATGCAATATTTATCATTTCTACACTAGAAATTTTTAACTTTAAGTTTTTCTTCATTACTATAGGATTCAAATAAAATTCTCTTACTCGTTTCTATATTCAAAACATTACTTCCCTAATATAACTTCATATATATAATCATTTTTTTTCAAATCAAAATTAATTTTTTTTGTAATACATTTGAGAAAAATAAACTTCAAGTTTTAGAAATTTTTCATTCCCCCAAACTTAAATTTTTAATAAGATAAAACATTTTAGCATCATATTTATATATAGGCAGGAATGAAAACTAAAAATAACATACTTACAGGAATCTTTATATTCTAACTATACAAGTACAAAAATGAAAAACATGAGTAAAAATTAGTTGATCAAATTTTAATTTAACTTTAACATATAGAGATTCATTAGACTTCTACTCAGTGGAGGATAACATAAAAGCAAACAAACACGCTAATAGAAATTCACAACTGTAACATAAAGAAAATACCTGGTAATAGATTGAAATTTTTAAACATGAAGTTCTTAAGTGAAAGTTATTAATATTCTAAACGTTCCTAAAATTCAGGATTAAGTTCAACACAAACTAACAAAACACACTAGACAACACAGTTAACACAATTACAACAACAAAAACAAAATATAACTACTCAAAATAACATAAATAAATCACAACAGTGTCTAACATAACAAAACACAAACAATAGCAGTTTCAATAAGTATAACACAAAACACATTAACAGTACAACATAATTGTACCACATAAATTTCATAATAAACAAAAAACTAAACTACGTGATTTAATCCTCCTCATCATCATCATCATTAGTATCATTGCTAACCCAAAAGGTAGTAGGCTCATAGGATGGATATTGTGGAAATGAAGGAAAAACTACACTTTAGTCACCCCTCATAAGGTTTTCCAAAGATGAGTGAAATTTCTCCTCATAATCACTATGTCTTCTAATATAACCATCTATGTGATCTACAAAATTCTCTAAATTTAATACTTTGTCCACAATATAATTGATGTTATCTAACATCATTTGTAATAAATGTGACTGTGAATCAGAAATAGAAGTCTGACCTTGTGATCTGGATGTACGTGAGGTAGAAGCATTTGAGTAGATGCATTTGAACTTCAAGAAAATCCTCCTCTCCAGCCAAAGATTCAATGTTCTGAATAAGACTTCACATTAAGACTTGTGATGGGCTTTAGAGGTTGCGGTATCTCTTCCCAATTATCAAAGCTAACACCTGCCTGCTCACATAAGGAAAAGATCAAGGATGCAAATCCCAAACCTGCAGTAGTGGTAGCGGTAGCAGAACTGGTGAAAGTTTGACAAATTAGAGATCCAATGTCAATTGGCTTGAACTGTTGAATACAATAGTTCAAGGTAGCTCTATCTTGATTAACTTCACTGAGGTGGTTGGCTGGTAGTAGATGAGCAGAAATAAAGTAGTGCCACGCTTTTGATGTAGCACCTAACTTTGACGCAGGGAAGTTGACTCTCCTTTCATTTGTGATCTTCCACAATCTTCTTCCACTGGTCAATGAAAATATAATCTCATCAAACTCCTCCTTAGTTGGACTATATTTCAAATAAAAACACAACGTACTAGTAGGCAACTAGAAAAACATATTTATTACCTCAGGGGAGAAAGGCACTAATTTTCCTCAAACCATGACCCGATCTGCTTCAGCTTTAGGGAGATTAGCGTAAAACTTCATAACAACAGAAATCACAGCCATAGCAGAAAAACAACAAAATCATTCCCATTATTGGTGAACAATCAAATCTTTTGCTGCTTCACCTGGACTTTTAAAACACCTCTCAGGAATTATTTTTCTCAACTGCAGTGTGTCGCTATACCTGTCATAAGCTTTCGTGCTAACAAACTTCCTCGAATTGAAATGGGAGTTCCCTTTACTCCTCTTCATTCTTGGGGTCATTTCTAAAAATCACATTATATTCAAAATAAATATAAATTCAACACTAAATCACTAAATTCAACTTCTAAAAGCTTAAACTATCATTTCTATTTATTTTCCATAGATTTTTCTCAAATTTTCACCATGCATAGTGATATTCGGTCAAATCCACAAAGTGCTCAAAACATGGTGAAAATAAAAAAATTTTACATAGAAGTGAAGTTCCTAACTCAAAAAGATCAAATCTAGAAAATTTGTCTTGAATCCACCCAAAAATCTCAACTATAGAAGAAGCCCTAACTCCTAAATTGCAAACTTGAATGATGAAGACGATGGAGAGGGGGTAAAAATGGCATTTTCGGGTTTATTTTTTAGTTTTAACTTTTTGCAAACTGGTTTAAGTGAACTGATGCTTAAGCATGACTGGTTCGGTGCTTAGGTGCCTACCTCTTGGGTTGTCCAGTGCTTAAGTGCAAGATTTTGACGCTTAGGCACCAATGAACAAACTTTGATATTTTTGACTTTAAGAGAAATGCACATCTAGCCTAATTCAACCACCTCTAAATGGTCTTATTTGCAGTAATCGCTTTTCTCCAACATCTTTCAAATTATAATTAAACTCTTTTTTCTCCCAGTAAGCTTTATGTTCCAACTCAACTGGCAAGTGACATGCTTTTCCATATATGAGCCTATATGGTGTCATTCCTATAGGTGTTTTATAATTAGTCCTATAGGCCCATAATGCATTAAGTCTAGCAGAGCAATTAGTCCTTCTAGGATTTTTCATTTTTTTTATAATATTCTTTTAATTTCTCGATTGGATTCTTCTGCTAAACCACTGGTCTGAGGATGATAAGCTGTGGCAATTTTATGTTTAATCCCAATTTTTTTAGTTAATGTTTCAATCATTCTATTCCTAAAATGACTTCCCCCATCTGTAATGATAACACGTGGCATTCCAAATCTTGTGAATAAATTCTTTCTTAAAAATTTTACTACACTTTCAACATCACAGCAAAGTAAAGCAACTGCCTCAATCCATTTAGAAACATAATTCACAGCTATTAAAATATAAATCTTTCTAAAAGATGGTACAAATGATCCCATGAAATCCATTTTGCATCCTTCTTCATCATTAAATACTTTATAGCAGAATGATCAGTATGCACAATACATTTTATTCCAATAAGATAAGATCTGAATTTATCAAAAACAAACACTATAGCAAATAATTCCTTTTCAGTGATTGTGTAATTAATTTAAGCCTCATTAAGGGTTTTACTGGCATAGTATATCACCTTGAACATTTTGTCATATCTCTGTCCTAAAATAGCCCTTATAGCATAATCACTAGCGTCACACATTAATTCAAATGGTTTTGCCCAATCAGGTGAAATAATAATAGGTGTGGTGATTAATTTATTTTTTAATTAAAAAAAGGAATTTAGGCACTCTTTATTAAAATCAAAGTTGGCATCCTTTTCTAAAAGTTTGCATAAAGGCTTGGAAACTTTTGAAAAATCTTTAATATATTGTCTGTAGAAACCAGCATGTCCTAGAAAACTTCTTATTCCCTTCACATTAGTAGGAGGTGACAATTTGACAATAACTTGAATTTTTTTGTTGAATCAACTTCCATTCCTCTTTTAGAAATTTTATGCCCTAACACTATTCCTCCTACAATCATAAATTGACATTTTTCTCAGTTAAAAACAAAGTTTGTTTCTTTACAGCACTTCAAAACTCTTGTCAAATGATCTAAACATAAATTGAAAGAAGTGCCAAAGACCGAGAAATCATCCATAAAAATTTCAATTCCTTTCTCAATTAGATCACATAAAATTGACATCATACATATCTGAAAAATTTCAAGGGCATTACATAATCCAAATGGCGATCTTCTAAAAGTAAAAGTTTCATAAGGACTAGTAGAAGTTGTTTTCTCTTGATCCTTATGAGTAATAAATATTTTGTGGTATCCAGAATATCCATCTAAAAAGCAAAAATAATGGTGTCGTGCTAGTCTATCCAACATTTGATCCAAAAAAAGGTAAAGGAAATGGTCTTTTCTAGTGGTGGCATTTAATTTTCTATAATCAATGCAGATTCACCATCCATTAACTTGCCTTGTTAGAATTAATTCATTCCTTTCATTTTCAACCATAGTCACTCCTCCTTTCTTAGGAACACAATGAATAGGACTAACTCAAAAACTATTTAAAATTAGATAAATAATCCCAGCTTCCTACCACTTTAAAATTTCTTTCTTAGCTACATTTTTCATTATAGGATTGAATCTCCTTTAAGGATCAGCTCTAGACTTATGGTTATCTTCCATTATAGATATGTGCATACAAATTGAAGGACTCACTCCTTTAATATCAGCTAATATCCATCCAAAAGCTTTTTTATGATTCTTTAGTATTTGCAATAATTGTTCTTCTTATTCTGTAGTCAATTCTGATGGTATAAATACTGGTAATGTCGATGAGTTCCCCAAATATGCATACATTAGATAAGTAGGTAAAACTTTCATCTCAAGTTCAGGAGGTTTTTCAATAGATGGAATCAGAGGTATAGTATTTTCAGTAGTATATAAAATGTCATAATTTTCTTGAACATAATTTGGATTCTCAATAATCATTTCATTTGATTAATCTTCAAAATCTCTTTCTATCTCGGCTTTTTTTTTCTTTTTCTTCTGAAATGACTTCATCTTCTTGATCCAATATGACTTCACATCTATTTTGAAAATGGTTAACAATCATATCATTAATAATATCCATTCTATAACACTTCCAATCAGGATACTTCATTTTTTAAGCACATTAAATGTAACTTCTTGATCATTCACTCTTATTGTTAATTCCCCTTTTTGTACATCTATCATTGCTCGTCCAGTAGCAAGGAAAGGTCCCCCAAAAATAATAGGAATTTATTTATCCTCTTCTATATCTAATACAATAAAATCATCAGTAAAGATAAATTTGTCCACTTTAACTAGTGCATCTTCTATAACCCCTTTAGGATAAGTGATAGATTGATCCACAAATTGTAGGGTTACAGTAGTGGGAGAAATATTTCCTAAACTTAACCTTTTGAATATAGATAGTTGCATAAGGTTAATGCTCGCTCCTAAATCACATAAAGCTTTTCCACAAAATTTTTCTCCAATTGCACAAGGTATGGTAAAGCTACCAGGATCTTTAAGTTTCTTAGGAAGCTTTTTCTAAATTATTACACTAAATTCTTCACTAAGTGCAACAGTCTTGTGATCTACAAACTTCTTTTTTTATTTAAAAATTCTTTCATAAATTTTTCATAACTTGACATTTGTTCGAAAGTCTCAGCAAAAGGGATGTCAATTGTAAGCTTCTTGAATATTTCAAAAAATTTTGAAAACTGTTGATCCAATTTTCTTTATTTAAGTCTTTGAGGAAAAGGTGGTGGGGGTCTTTCTAAATTAATCTTAGATGGAGAGTTAGGTGTTTATAATTCCTTAGGAATAAATTTTTCAGGTCTTTCAATCTATTCTTCTCTCTCAACCTCAATCTTTTTTTAACTCCAATACTTAATTCCTTTCCACTCCTTAGCTCGACCGCTTTAGCTAGCTCTAGCTCTTTACTTTTTTCTTAAGAATTGATCTCTACATTACTAGAAAGTGTTCCTTGAGGCCTATTGTTAAGTGCGTTAGCAATTTGTCCTAGTTGATTATCCATATTTCTAATAGCAACACTTTGACTTTGTAAATGATTACCCATTTGCAACACCAGTTCTTGCATAGACAACTTCTTCTCCTTAAATTGTTGATTAAATCTAGGAGGATAAGTAGGTATAAAGTTAGGACTTCCACGATTGTTCTAATTTCCTAATGTGCTGACTAGAGCATTACCACATTGTTGACCTCCACCACTAGGATTGTTGTTAGTACACTGAAAATATATGCATTTTTAGACCCATATTTTATACTCATTTTTGGTGATATTGCACTTTAATAAAGGTATTTTGATGTTTTCTTGCAGGTTATTGATTTTTAGGGCTTAAAGCAAAAAGGAAGCAACTTGCAAGTTTTTGATTGTTAGGGCTTAAAGCAAAAAGAAAGCAAAAAAGGATGAAATTTGGAGTCAAAATTATATTTTTGAAGAAATGCTCAGCGCCGGCAGGTCCGAGGTCAGTGCCGACAGAGCAGAACAACTTAAGGCTGGAGCTTTTTACTCAGCGCTGACAGCGACAGACCAGTGTCGACGACGCTAAAGACAGTGCAGACCCCGTTTCTAGAAGGTTTGATGTATTTGAAAAATTTTTTGAAGAGTTTTTGGAGGCACCTCTTGGAGAACCGACCTTGAGCTCTATTTAAACCCAAATTTCATCAAAAAAAGTGCTCCTCTACATTTTTAACTCCTCTACGTTCATTTTTCGCACCACATCATTCCATTCCACTACCATATTGGAGTCAATTTTTTATTTTTCTTTCATAGTTTAGAGTTTTTGTGGTGAGATTTAGTGTGAAACTTTCTGTAAGAGTGTTGGAAGGAGAAAGTGAGAGATATCTTCTTCCTGCTTTTCTAAGGAAAGGCTATAAAGGATTTGCTTTGAAAAAAAGTTTTCAGATCAGTATTTTTTGTTTATCAGTGTTGTATGAACTTTCTTTTATATATAAAATTTGTGTTTTGGTATTTCTTTCTTATGAAGTCTGAGTAGTTCCCTCTATCTTTCTCCCTACTCTGAGATATGGTGAAATGAATAGATAATATGGGATGTGCCAATATTAAAATGTAAAATAAGTTATGATAATTTTTCAACTCCGAACTTAATTTACTTTTTGATCTGGCCAATTGAATTGTTAAATTGTGAAACATATGATCTGGGAAATGGAGTATGAATTCTACAGCATAGTGAGGATCACATTTGATTCCATGGAGGAGAACATCGCTCATGGAATTAAGTGCAAATAAATAGGAAAATATTTTTTGTTGGGTGTAGAATTGGAGAACCTTTATGATGAAGACTAAAATCTTCAATTCAGGTCTTACTGTTTAAAAACTGAAGCGAGAGTTAGCCTTCAGGTGAAGGGAAGTGGGAGCTTGAAGTGGGAGCCAGTATCCTCCTAGCCTAGCCATGGATTTAGGGACTAAACACTGAGATTAGCCAATGATTTTTGATGCACTGTATCTGGGTAGAGAATTAAAATTGCTCCTATTTGGCACAATACATATTATGAACATTTATCTTATCTCATTTTACCATAGCTTTATTGTAGTGGGAATGATGTTTTTTCACATAAAAATCTTCGTTACATAAACATAGTTAATAAATTAGTATTTACTATTTTAAACTTTGCATTTTTGATTTGATAATAGTTTAGAAATTTAATTTTGATTACAGCTCAACAATTGAAATTTGTGACAGTTATTTCAATTGACTTTCTGTGAATTTCCTAGCAAATTTATCATTTCCAATTTAAACCTTCCCCGTATGATCGATATTTGTGGCTTAAATAGAAAGTTCATTATTACTTGATAACGATACGTATACTTGTGTAGAATCTGAATATTAATTGATTATACTTATTTAAATTTTACACAATCTATCGCAATAAAAAAATCGGATCAGTTGTTCCAATTAAAGCTTGGATTGTTTTTCTAACCTAGGTTGTAATAATTTGAATATGAGTTATTGGGTCTTTTGATAGCATTTATAGTTTACAATGAAGTATGAGAATCAATCATTTGTCCTGATGAATTTTCATCAACCATTTGGGGTATTTGAGAAAAATTCTTTCCAATTTGGTCTATCTTCTTAGATAATGCAGCAACTTGACATGCAATCATTAAAATAACATCATTATCATGAATACTGATCACTTTCTTAAGATTTATCCTATCAGAAGACCATTGAAAATTAATTGTATTCATTTTTTTAATTAATTAATAAGCTTCATCAAAGAGTTTAAACATTAATGAACCTTCAGTAGCAGCATCTATAATAGATCTAACGGATCCTACTAACCCATTATAAAAAGTTTAAATGATTAACCAGCCTCGCAAAGCATGATGTGCACACTTTCTAAAGATTTCCTTAAATATTTCCCAAGCTTCATATACAGACTCTCCTTCATACTGAGTAAAAAATGTAATATCATTTCTAAGCTTCGCAGTTTTTGAAGGTAGAAAATACTTAGCCAAAAATGTTTGACCTAAATCTCCCTGTCAGCATTATTTTTGGTGTGGGGTTTGCCCGTAAGAAGCTGTCGGTCATCGGAACTGAAATCCCGTTGCCTGCTTCGGAAGGACGTTAAAAAAATTTAGTTTTGAAAAAGATGAAGTCAAACTGACCCCATAATTTTCATAGTTTA